>CAUJNA010003241.1:365000-488174 GCA_963377175.1 Effrenium voratum
ACCATGATGTGTTGCTATTCCGGGAAACATTTGTCAGCACCCATTTAGGGCCACCCAAATGTTGCTCTCACCTTGGATCAATTTGGTGTCAGCAACTTGAGGGCAGTGGAGCAGCTGATCATTGGACCCCAATTGCTGAACAACACCCATGCAGGTTGTCGGTATAGGTGTCACATTGTAAAGTTGATCCGGGCCGCGTTTTTTGGAGGGAACATTTATTTGGGGTCGACACGAAAGGCATACTCTTCTCGGATAGCTCATGTTTTTTGTATGTCGAATGAGAGTTGCCTTCCTAAAACCCATGCCACCGAAACAGAAGAAGAAGAACAAAAACTAGACGACCCCCTCGGTTGCAGGTTCCTGAAACGACGGCCACCAGCGCCAGCCGCGTCACTAGTCGCCCAGGACAAAACGGGTGATGGCCAGCTCGACAAAGACGAGTTCTGGCGCTTCATCCAAACCATCGGCGGAATACCTCCAGAAGCCAGCGCCTATGCCAAAGAGCAGCTTGGGGAGCTGTGGAGATGCGGGTGTCATTCTTTTGAGGGTGCCGTTTTTGTGTGTTTCCAAAGGGAAGCCAAAAGGAAAACCACCATTTTGGCGAAAGACTCACCCAAATGAGGTTTGGTCAAAAAGTCAACCGTAGTCCATGGTCTTAGGAGGTACATAGTGGGGCTCACATTATGCCCATAGCGGATGGTGCATGACGGCAACCGCAGGCAGGTGGATTTGTTTTGGGCTTGGTTTGTTTGCTCTCCTTAGCTACCAAGTTCTGGCTGTGCCTTGCCCCCCTTCACGTCCAACGAAAAAATCGACCTCCGAGTTGTGCCGCGCGTTCGAAACCCCCATGGAAGGCCGGCCGCGGTCTAAGGCCAGCCGCCCAGCCGCGGGTCAGTGGGTGACGTTTGCGGTGCCCTTTACCCTAAACAGACGACTAGAACTGGGACGAAGTTGAAGCGCTCGAACGCTCGAAACGTGTGGGTGTTTGGGAACTTTTTGTGACCCACAGGGCTCTATACTTGATTGTTCCCTGGAAGAACTCGAGGCTTGAGCCTTCGCGACCCGTATGTGGGTGGCTCATCTCTTTCTTAGTTGGACCCCCCCCCCCCAACATGGATTTGGTTTTTCCTTTTGGTTTCCATTTAAACCACCCGAAACGGGTACCAACTCACAAAAAGAGGCCCCCACCCATTTCAGGGTCCGGTTGAAGTCGTCAGGCGGAGACTTGCACGAGACTCGGCGGCATTGGGTTGCGGCTGTCAGCCAGACATTGTTTGAGGGCTACTTGCTGGTGCTCAGAACCTACTGAGCAGCAGCTGGGTTCAGGGGGTCCCTTAAAGTTCCCTAGGATGGATTAGAATTGGTCCACCATGAGCAGCCCAGCACTTTTCTACTTCAGAAACAATTGGGCCCTTTGTATTCTGGGCTGTTAGGCAATCCTTAATCCATCCCTTTAGTTTCCAAAGTGGTCCACTTTGGTCGTGGTTTCCTTTTTTGGGATTATGGATTGGGACTGGCCAGCACTCCATTTTGAACAGCCCAGGTGAGGTTTTTGAACAGCCCATCCGCTTGTCAAGGTCAGCAGCCGTTGCCTCATGTCCACCGGTCATTTGCAGGTACCATAAATCAACTAGTTGGTGCCCTTCTCTCCCCTTTTTTTGGGGAAGGGTTCCCCTACTAAAATAGACTACAGGAGCAAAAAGGGTACCCTTATTCTATCCTCTCTACTGGTTTGGACCTAGTCAAAGAGGGGAGGTGGCTCCTTAGGAGTTCATCGATGTGGACAACTCCGGCACGATTACCTTCGACGAGTTCCTGAATTGGGTGCCGTGCATGCAGGAATCAAAGCGAGCGCTGGCGGTGCTCCCCCGTCGGACGACTCCTTTTCCTGGAGCCCCCCCTTTCTCCTGAGCTGACACGGCACAGTGTGGTGGGGGGCATGAGTAAAACTAGCGAATGTCGCAGTTCAGAGCAGAAGGTGGCTTGCCTTCTCCAAACGCCAAGGTCCAATGACGATCTGGGCATCCCGAATTTACAAGTCGAACACATTCTTGGGCTGGTGAATCATCCCAGAATCCTGTGGGTTGCGGGAGTACCTCGTTTTGGGGTGGTTGATTCTTGTGGTGAATGAATGATTTTTTAATCCCCAAGACTGTGGTCATGATTTGTTTGTTGCTGCGGATATCGTATGTTCATTGGCCGAGGTTGCTCCCCTTAAACCCGTCTCTTGGGGGGTGACCTGGTCGAAGCACCCTGCCTCTCTGTAGGGGTGGGCATGGACCCCCTCATCTGGACTTGCTCAGTGGATCCCTCATCCTTTTCCTTCGACAAGTAGGGGCCCCTCTGTTTGAAACCAACCAACCAAAGCTGCAGCCGTTCTTCTCATCACTAGGCCGAGACGTTTTAACAACCACGATGCCCGGGTTTTGGTCGGTGTCCCTCGAGGGTCTTTGTAGCCTTTCCCAGGGCGCCATGCACGGCGGTTTTGGGAAAGCACGGCTCCCATTTTTTTTTCCCCGAGAGGTGCGCCGCATTTCTGGGCGCCTGATTTTTTCACAGCTGCCTTCTCATTTTCTTGAGAAGGCGCGCTTTTTCTGGAGGAGCCCACAAAATCTGGAGGCCCCGCGTATCCAGAGTCCCGCTTACCCAAAAAGGGGTGTGCCCTCAAAGCAAGTCCCTTGCCTGGCGGCAGCGCTAGGCGGCACTAGGCTGCATGTTGCGCTTCTCAAAGTCCATTTACTTTCGCCCTTCAAGCCACGGCGATTTTGAGAAATGTATCTTGGGACCCAGTTCTCTACTTAAAAAAATCACTGTGGGTTAGCGCAACTTGGAGCCCTTTTAGTTTGTTTGGGGTGCGTGTAGCATCAACAGCTCTGGCAAGTTCCCCTTTTTTCTCCTCACCAGCCTCTCGGCGCGGATCTTTTGGCGGCCGAACTCGGCGGAAGCCTTCGAATCCGGCCGGTTTGAGGTGTATCCGGACAGAGAGCTCCGGATGCTGGAGAAAGTTAAGAGCCTTCAACGAGGCGCCCTGAGAAATTATGTTTTGGTTCGGCCGGCGGGTGCACCGAAGATGGGTCTGCCCTGTTTTTTAGGCGGACCCGCTTTTTGGATGGTTGTAAAAGGAAGCCAAAGAGGAAAACCGAAGGGCATTATTGGGGTCCCCTAACAAAAGACAGGCCGGAATATAAATATACCAGAGTATCTGAGATTTTGGTTTGGGGGCAGAAGCTGAGATGTTTTTTGATCTGCCCAAACGGGTGCAGTGCCCCGAGTAACCAAAGGTGTTCTCGTCCCCTCCCTACTGCTAGAGTCCCGGCTTCAGAAAATGCTTGCCAAGGGTGGCAAGTCGGCTTGGGCTTCCCACCATTTGTCTATTCGGGGGAATCCGGGAAGGCAGGTAATTCCAGGCATTTGTGTTGAGGTCAACGCAACGTTTCAGAGAGGTCACGCCGCCTGCGGCTGATCGGGCAAAGAGTTTTAGTCGACAAGCCGGTCTCCAAAAAGAAAACGGGCTGTGTGGTTGTAGGGGGGTTCAATTAAGGGATGGCTTTCTTGATGCGTGAAAGGGCTCGAAAGAGGATGTGGGCGTGTCTGTCCAGGCGAAAGGGTGTCAGATGGTTGAGTCGAGAGATGTCGCTTCGGCTGGTGAGCTTATCCAGATTAACATAGAACTCACAGCATGGTTTGTCCAGTTTCCGCACCAGAAGTTTGGTGCTTTGGTCGGGGCTCCTCCTGTCTCTTCCCCTTGGCTTCCGATCTCGCGCAAGATGAGATGGTGAAAATGGATAGCTACCGCGCCCCCGAGAAGCCGCTCATGGAGACGCGGCCTGGAAAGCCGGTCGCCACCCGGCGAGAAGCATCTGACAAGTCCAAGAGGGACAGACAGACTGGGTCCACCAGGTTTGGCCTCATTGAGGTTTTCGTGCAGACTATACACCTTTACAAACATGTGGCCATGGGTCATAACCTATGCCGAGCCATTTTGGAACGGAACACCCATGTACCACCTATTTTGATGTCACCAGGGGTACAGGGTTTTGACCCACAGCCATGTTAGTAACCAGAACCAACTTGATGTTTTCGTAAAGCCTAGACACCTTTGTGACATGTTGTAGCCATGTTAGAGCCAACAGCCAGTGGGTTTTGGTCGCAGCTCAAATGGTATTGTGCTTTTTGTTGGAGTTGGTACTCTTTTCAGGCCAATTTCAGGCGGGTTCAACACATACCCCAATTGTGCGCGTGCGGATACCCGTTTCACTGTTTGTTTTTGGTTTTAAACGGGTTCTGATTGCTTGCACCAAAGTACTCGTACAATTATTAATGCATGTAGTATTTGAAACGAACCCATGAGCCTATCATGTACCCCGCAAAATTGTTTCCCTTTCTTTTGGGGGAGGTTTTGGTTCGACATGATCTAACAAGTGGCTTTCGGGGTGTCGATTTCTTATTTCAGGTTAGGTGACGCATGATGGGGGCTGCTTGGGGGCGTGTTTTCTGGGGATGCCCTTGCTAAGGATTGTTTAAAGAGAAAACAAAAGGCAACCAACCATGTTTGGAGGTAACTTGACGCATACCCACATTCTGTCAGTGCTTTTCCTATCCGCGGCAAGCAAGCAAAACCCGAAAAGACAACCTACGACAATCGGGAGAGACACTGGGACGCGTATTCCTGCCCAGGGTTTCAAGGAGGTGGTTTTTGGGGGGTCCTTTGGCCTGCATCACAAGAACTGCCTGTCAAAAGTCCGACCTTTATGATAATTTGAACTGACAAATCTGTTGGTAGTCAATGCTTGGATTGAAGGTGCCAATTTCCGCACAGCCAGGGAGACGAAACACCCATGTGTCGCTGTGTGTTTTGGGATCAAAATCATATTGTGTGTTTGATTCACGCCAATATGGTTTGCCACCACCAGTTGCAACAACAAGGGCGCACATCCCTTGGTTGTCAAGGTTGCATCTAAGCAGACTTCCAGACAAGGACGCTGATCGCGGAGATCCCTCAGATTCCCGGTCGAATCCAGGATTTAGGGTTCAGACTCTGCCAAACTCGGGCAATTCACAAGATCCGTCCGTTTGCGCAAACGGAAAATGACCAGACCCACCGGCGCCACGTTTGGTTTCGTTTCGCGGGCTTGCTTCGCCGCCATTTTTCCCCCACCGCTGGAGCTTGGCCCAAGGGAGCCGAACGAGTCGGGCTCCGGGGCTGGGTATACCTCCTGAGTTTCTTTGGAAGACTTGCGACGGCCCACTGAGCTGCCATTGCTTTTTGCTCCAGGGAAGCGCAAGCCAAGGTTTCGAGCGCCAACTGATGGATTCCCAGTTGCCATGTTACTTGGTTCTACTACCCGGTCTTATGCAGGTTATAGTAAAGCCCATAGACCTGTATAACCATCTTTGGGTTTTGGAAACGGTTGACTCGGCAGCCAAGCCGTTTTCCTCACTGTTTTTGGTGCTTTCGTTCGACCCCCTGCGTCCAAGTGCTTGTGTAACATGTTGTGGGCGCCGAGGTCTTGCAGTTTTGGGCGCCTCGGCATTGCCGCCGGCACAACGTTTGGGCGGGACCATTCCGACGGCTGAAAGCTATGGCTGAAAGCTATGGGGTCTGTGCCCAGATATGGCAGCTTTCAGGGAGGGTTTTTAGAATAGTCTATGGCTCATGGTCAGGTGAATCTTCATCCCCTCGAAATACCCATCTTTTTTGCAGCATGATGCGAACTGAGTAAAGAAGGAGGCACTTACGATTAGAAGCCAGGTTCTTCCAAATATGTCTGTGGGTCAAAACCAATCGGATCCCATTTTGGGGTAGGCGCACCCCCCATTTTCGGCTTTATTTTCGTGGACATTGGGATGTTCACTGGGGGGAAAAGGGATTTTGACCCATGGCCGTATGTACCCTAAGAAAAGTGGGCCCATGTCCGCGGGAGCGGGTTTTTGTGCCTCATGGCAGTCTCTAGCTCACTGGCCGGCGCCTGCCTTGAAAGGGAGGGTTTATGGGAGGCTTTGAAATGGAGGCTGAATCAGTTCATTCCCTTTTTTTGGTGAATCATGTCAGTATGGGAATCATGTTTGGTGAATCATTTCTTTTTTGGATGAGCTACACTCCCTCAAACAGAGGGAAGCTCCCAGAAGGCCTCTGTAAATGGAAGGAGGTGGGGGTAGGTGGAAGCTTCCATGTTGGCGGAGGGGAAAGGTGGAAACCTTGGGTTCTCCCTTTACCCATTTTTCCTGAAGCCAACCCACCCGGAGGTCGCAAAGGAGAAACATGACTTCTCAACTTCAGGTGTCCAGGCAAACCCGAGCCTGAAGTCAAGTTGAAATCGGGCCGAGTGATTTTCCGGGTGATGTTTAAAGATCACCCTTTTGGCATGCAGTGAGATTCCTTGTGTGGCCAGGTCCCCCAGTAATGCCCGTTGACCCTTTTTTTGGGGGGCGGGTTCCCCTACTAAAATAGACTAAAGAAAAAAGTTGGTACCCTTATGCTAACCTCTCTACTGGAGGACCTAGGTGGTGATGTTTAAGGGTTCTGAAGAAAAGCTTGCGAACTTTGAAGTGGCACAGATTGAATGAGCCGCTGCAGGCGGATTTCTTTTGCGGTCGTCAGATTGGTACCGAGAGAGATAGGAAAGGCGACCAAAGAAAGCAGGAGGGATATTGGTACTCCCCTGCAAGCTAAGATGGAACCCAACTTGCATGTTGAACCGACTAAGTAGGTTAAAACCATGGTTCCGAGGGGTCCAACCCCAGTTGCCCAAGTTCTGACCATGGTTGTATATAACCTACTTGCTAAGTTGGTTGGACATCTGAGAACAAGGATACCCTTGAACAGGAAGATTGCTCACGCCATGGCTTTAGGCTTCCACGTCAATCTGGGCAAGGGATTTGATCTGCCTATTTTATACCAAGCTCACCTGGAAGTGTAACGAGCTCACCGTGGTAAAGGTCCTTTGCTTGGGGATCCCTTAGTTGAGCTTTGTAATTATAGCAAAATGTTTTCAGATTTGTTACACGCCTTGCCAGCGTGTTTTGGTTTGGCCCAGATCGGCTCAGCCTACCAGTACATGGCAGAGCGAATCAAGCTCACTCTCTCGCAGGCTTGAGCACGTCGCTTTGTGCGGGAGGGTTGGGAGGTTTGGGTGCGTTTCGGTGAAGTGTCACATGGGGTGATCAATATTCTATGGGCCCCGAACTGACCCCGGGTTGAAATATCACCTTTCTGGGGATCTTTCAACCAATGGTCACCCTATGTAAAGACCTTTCGCCCCCATGTGCGAACTCACTGCAATGAGTTTGCAGCTTTTGCTGCAAGGGAGTTCTGTGCGTCAATCCTTAAACATGGCGGCCTGGGTTCGGTTTGCGCGACAGCAAGCAACAATGTGGCCTTCCATTTCTTTGAGGGCAAGAGGACGATCTGCCTTGTGAGACCACTGGCATCATGATTGCTACCTTACTAATTAACCGAATCTTACCATGGTTGTTGTTGGGAAACATTTTACATTTTTGCTGATTGTGGTTCTTTTCACATAGTGGTTGAAATCCAACCACCTAGCTGCTAAAACTTTTGAAAATGTTTGCTCCCCAAACCTAACCAAGTTAAGGATCCGTACCTCAGGACTTCTTAACGCAGGCGTGCAGCAGTACCTTGATAGAGGAGAACACCATGCTATGTTTCCGTGAAGGTTGGTAAATGCAGGCCTTGACTGGGCCTAGATCCGCAGAAAGCTTCGCCCTTCCGGCGAGCAGAGCAATTTGTGGCGATGCAACAATCGGCCTCTGGTTCAGAGCACGTGACTCAAGTGAGGGGGTTGTGGGAGAGTACAAGGGAGTCCTGAGCAAAATGCACTACGTAGAGGCACATGACTTTGGGCATTAGTTTAGTGGGTTCCTGGTTTCATGCCATCGACAGACCATGACATTTCCGGCGCGGGCCTAGGCCTAGAGGATCCCATGTTATGCCAAAGAGGCTTCCGCGCGTGCGGCGGGATTCGAAGGACACCTCTGGGCAAGTTCATTGGGCGACATGGGGAGTCCCAAAGTTGGCGGCGGGGCGCTAATGTTCGGTCAAAACAAATATGCTTCTCCTGGTGGGTTGCCCAGTTGCCCAGTGGTGCCGTTTTTGCTCCTTTTTGGGAAGGGGTGCCCTTTAAAGTCAACCCACCAAAAAAGGACACCACTTCTTTCCCATGGCCACTGGGCATCTGAGGTTGGACGCATCTCGCGTCTTTTTTTCTCGGGTGATCCGTTTTTGGGTTTTGCCCCTTCGCGCAGCGTTCGGAGCTGTCGGTGCCAGCTCTTCACCACGAACCAAGTGCAGTGGGAGTTCAAAGAAGACAACCGCGCCTTGGCCCAACGTCAGACTTCCCTCATGGAAGTTACAGGTCTCCGGAGGGGGGGGGAGGTGCCTTGGTGCAGATCTAAACATACTGAAGTTACAGAAGTTACAGAATCCCAGAAATCCGGATTCCCCTCTTTTAGCGGAAATCTCATCTGCGGGAAGGCTTGAGGCCACACTTTTTGAGGGGACAAACAAAAACGGCGGGTTCTCCTTCTGGTTTCCCTTTAAACTGCACTGAAGAAAGGGCACAAAAATGGACACCCAAATTGGAAAGATCAGCAGGCCAAGTGTTCTTTGGGGGAGGTGGGTCGTTGCGGTCAGAGGGATCCTACAGTGTGTTTCCCAAATCAGTGGATGTTGGCCACATTCCTTCTTTTCAAAGAATGAGGACTGACCTCCAACAACTTTGGGGGTTCCCCAGAAAACAACGAATAGGAGGCTCCCCCAACAAATCACACACCCACTTTCGAGGAGCCAATTTGGTCTGAATGTGGCATTGACATGAGGACACGAATGGGCAAGAAGCTAGACACCATCTAGGTTTCTGTCATCAAGGAATGCTTGTTATCCATGCCACATCATCTTCTGAATGAGGAAACCAAACATGGAGCCCTTTGACATACGGGTGTGTCTTGTTTGTGAGTTGGTGCCAACCATTTTCAGGTCTCCTTATTTTGAGACATACCCATGTTTCTCATTTGACCAGACGTCAGTTTTGTAATCGGGCAGCGATTGTCCATCGTACTTTTGTTGCCCGCAAGCCGCCAAGTGTGGTTCACTTGAATTGACAATCCCAAGATAACATGGAGGCGCAATGGGATCCCAAGATGACACAGCAACATGCCTGAACCGCCCATATCTGGCATTTGTTTTTGCAATCCAAAGACAACATGCCAGCGAAACAAGCAAGAATGACCGCTGACAACAGCATGCGCTGAGAACAGTGCAGTATACAACGCTTTAGTCTAGAGTCTAGACGCACGATGCAAAGAATCGTGCCACGCAACAACTTCCTGTGAACTATTCGAGGGATTTCCAAAATGGCAATGGTTACCTTGGGTTTCCCTTTCAAGCAACCCTAAACAGCATAGCACCAAAAAGACACACCCATATAGTACGCTTTTATGGGGCGAACTGACCCCTCCTAGCAAGGGTTTGTTTGGGAATCGTCCCAAACCTTATGCGTGGCCACGACTGTCACGTCCAGTTCAAAGACATGTTGTTCGACTTACACCGGCTGCCACCCTGGCCCCCTAGTAAAGAGAAACCAGAAGGTTGTTTAGAATTTACAGCAAAAGGGGGGTGAAGCATTTTTTGGGCGACCCGCCCAGTTGTCTCCTCCTCCCTCCCTCCCTTCCGCCCAAAGCCCCGAGCAGTGAGCCGGGAGTTTCTTAGCGACCTTGAGGCGTGAACGGCACCTGCAGCCGCGTGGTGGCGAAGGCGCCCCCCGTTTTGAGCTGGAGGTGTCAAGCAAAATGACTTCTCCAAGCCATTTGTGTGATAGGGAATCTCCTTGTGGGGGTTAGCCATCCCTCAAAACTTGTCATTCTGACGTGTGGCTGTGGTTGTCAACACCGTTTTGGTTGATCCCATTTTGGTTGGTAGGTGAATTCACCACCCATTTTAGGCTTCCCATTTTAGTGGTTGGATTGGATCGGATGTTCACTGGAATTACGATTTGGGTTTTGATCCATAGCCACTTGCTGGTGCGAGAGATGCAGGGAAGGAGAAATGGAATGAACCATAGAATCCACGGGACCCCTGGGTTCATTCCCACATTCCCTACTGAGTACCAGCAAGATGATAGCCATGGTTTGGGGAAAGGGTTTTGGGCCGATTCCATGTGAACCCCTAAGCGACAAGATAGTCCACTTTGGTATCACTGGTTTTTCGTTTTTCCCCCAGCATGGTGATAGCCACGTAAACGTATTCAACCAATAGGGTTATATTCATCGGCAGGTGTATTGTTTATGGGGGGCTCCAGCTGCTTCAGTTGCTCTCTCCTGAAGTACCCCCGATATGAGTTTGTTGCTGTGGCCATGTTATCAAAGAGAAGCTGGCGCCCCTTCTCACTGTGGAAAGGCTTTGGTGAGATGAGGCTCCTATTGGTGGCATGACGTTCTTTTTGTTGTTGTTTTTTTTGGGGGGCAGCAATATGCAATGCAGAGAGGCTTGCATGCCCGGTTGCCAAAGGATCGCGATCAGCCATGGCAACAATTGCCCAAGCCTTATGGAACCTGGCAGGGAGGGAGGGGAGGGGGAGGGAGCCCAAAGAAGCCCTGCATTGGGGCTTAGGGCTTAATAAGGGCTGATTTGAGCTCGTTCTCCCTCCCCTCCCTCCCCCCCAGCCCCCATGATAGCCCTCTTGTGGTCTGAATCGTGGGGATGAAGGCGGCAAGTGATATCTTTAACAGGTCAACACCCGCACGGCAAGTGATATCATGTCGACCTCGGATGAAACAACCTGGTGGATTAGCAGTGGAACGGTTCCCTCAAAGTGAATGATCTCGCTAAAATCGGACAGCCTAATGGGGGGGGCTTATTCGTCCTGGGGTCCTCTTATATCATCAGAAGTCTGAGTATGTTTTTCGCATCCCACATTCGGTAATGGAAGGACACTCTGAGTTTCCGTTGATTTTGCAACGCTTTTCTGCATGCGGCTCATTTGTATTTTGCAACCGCTTGGGACCGCAGATTTTGTTGTTCTTCAACTGTACAAAGTCGAGGGGCACGGGGTAGTGGCATTGTCAGCTCGATCGGTCTGACTTTGGACGGCACCATGGCACACAGCGGTGGCGCGGCGTCACGCGTTCCAGGTCGGCAGAGGCATCGAGCTCTGGAATCGCGACACCATGATGGCCTACAGGGAGGATCCATTCCTGGATAGCACAGGAGCCAAACGCCATCGCAATCCGATCCCTCACTTGATATTGGGTTGCTTGGACATCCATCACAGCACAAAGCACGTGTGCACACATGCACAGCATACACGCATGCGGTGAGGTGTTTGATATGTTTGTACTGAGTACGCGTGTTGATGCTTGCCCAAGCACAAGCAAGGTATCGTGGCAGGCGTTTCTGCCAAGCGAAGACATCACATTGGTGCCTCCTTCCTGCGAACGAAAGGGCCGTTGACCCTTTCCTTTTGCGAGCATTCCAATTTTCTTGACGTACCCCTTTGTACCATTTGATATCATAGCCAGTGCTAGCCCAGAACAGAGCAACACATATCTGTTGAAAAAGAAAGCGACATTGGGAAACAAACTGGTCCCTACTTGATTCTTCGTGTGTCTTCGGGCTCTGGCTCCATGTCTCGGGGTTCCTTGGTTCAAACTCTTGGTTTGTGTTATCGCAAGAACCAGATGCTTCGTGCGTCTCGCGCAGAACTTCAGTGGGTTTGTGTGGGTCCACATTTCGGCCAGTGCGAGAACTCAACACCCCTCCAGGCTATTCCTAGCAGCTCCCTATTTCGTTGTGAAGTCAAGATCCGCTGGTTTTGACCCTGGGCCTATCAGCCCACTTCTCTGGGAAAGAGGAAACTCATCCAGCAACCAACCAAAGTATTAACCGAATCCAAAGCCGAACCGGGTAGGACAAGACGTCTTCAGAGTCAGGGGGCTTGAACTGTCATTTTCCATGTTGGCTCTGAAGAAAACGGCAGGGGGGCCGAGTGGGCGGAGAGAAGCGCGGCTGTTGCTTCGCGTCTCCGCGAGGACACACTGCGCGGAGATGGCTCACCGAAGTGCAACTGGGACGGCACAAAGAAGGCAGAGGTGAGCTTCTTAGGTGGGTTTGGCGGAAAATATAAATGGCTGTGGTCAAAAATGGGTACCCAAAATGAAACCCTGGCTGATGGTCATAGACTAAAACCTGTGGTCCCCTGTCGGCTTAATTTTGACCCATACACAAATTTATTCTGCTGGCTTTGGTTTGGTTCCTACTCAATTTGCCTGAACATCTCCACTTGAGGCGAGGGAAGGAAGCGGCTGAATCAAACATGCACGGGCTTGGTGATTTTGTAGACTTGAAGCCTGACTTTTTGGCATCATAGGTGTCCTTTTCGGCTGTTTTGGTCGAGAGACGGCGATTCCTTGTTCACTTTTATGTTTCTCATCCACCAGGGAAACTCCCCTCTATCTTCAACCAAAAGGAGACTGTCCCCATGTGCCCAAGTACCGGTAGTTTGACCCGCTGGTTTGGAACTTGAACAGCACATCACGTTTCCCGCAGTGCACCAACAGGCTTTCAGCTTGTGAGGCATGTCTAACATACCGCACTCGTTTAGCTTTTGCCACTGTGACCTTGACGGGTCGCGGGCTCGAGTTGGGGGTTTTTGCGGCCGAGTCTGCGGCCGAGTGCTGGTATGTTGAAGCCCCACGGACTGCATGAAATTGCCCTTTGGGATGAGGTAGTGGGACATGTGTGTGTGTGTGTGTGTGTGTGTGTTTGCATCTCTGTAAGAGTGCCTGGTAAACCGTTCTGTCATCCTTTGCTCGAGCTGTTTTGTCAAGATTAATTCAAGCCAGTACAGCGGGAATTCTTCAAAGTGCAAGTTTCCTTGAGCCTCCTGGTGTCCAAGTTATGGCTAAGTTCAATGCGGACCAGCATGAAATCCATGCCCGGATGTTTTGGATGTGCAATATGTTCATGCGGTTTCCGCTAAGAGCAAGATGGACCTCGGTTGGTTGGTTGGTTGGTTGGTTGGTTGGTTGGTTGGTTGGTTGGTTGGTTGGTGGGTTGGTGGGTTGGTGGGTTGGTGGGTTGGTGGGTTGGTGGGTTGGTGGGTTGGTGGGTTGGTGGGTTGGTGGGTTGGTGGGTTGGTGGGTTGGTGGGTTGGTGGGTTGGTGGGTTGGTGGGTTTGGTGGGTTGGTGGGTTGGTGGGTTGGTGGGTTTGTGGTGGGTGGGTTGGTGGGTTGGTGGTTGGTGGGTTGGTGGGTTGGTGGGTTGGTGGGGGTGGGTGGTGGGTTGGTGGGTTGGTGGGTTGGTGGGTTGGTGGGTTGGTGGGTTGGTGGGTTGGTGGGTTGGTGGGTTGGTGGGTTGGTGGGTTGGTGGGTTGGTGGGTTGGTGGGTTGGCTGGGGTTGGTGGGAGGTGGGTTGGTGGGTTGGTGGGTTGGTGGGTTGGTGGGTTGGTGGGTGGCTGGCTGGGTGAGTGGGTGGGTGGGTGGGTTGGTTGGTTGGTGGGTGGCTGGGTGGGTGGGTTGGTGGGTTGGTTGGTGGGTGGGTGGGTGGGTGGGTGGGTCGGTGGATCGGCGGGTCGGTGGGTCGGTGGGTCGGTGGGTCGGTGGGTTGGTGGGTTGGTGGGTTGGTGGGTTGGTGGGTGGGTGGGTGGGTGGGGTGGGGTGGGGTGGGGTGGGGTTGGGTTGGGTGGGGGGGTTGGGCGGGTTGGGGGTGGGTGGGTGGGTGGGTGGGTGGGGGTGGGTGGGTGGGTGGGTGGGTGGGTGGGTGGGTGGGTGGGTGGGTGGGTGGGTGGGTGGGTGGGTGGGTGGGTGGGTGGGTTGGTTGGTTGGTTGGTTGGTTGGTTGGTTGGTGGGTTTGTGCGTGGGTGGGTGGCTGGGTTTGTTTGTTTGTTTGTTTGTTTGCTTGTTTTATTGCGTGTTTGTTTTTTTGTTTGTTTGTTGGTATGTTGGCTTGTTGGTTCGTTTGTTCCTTCCTTCCTTCCTTCTTTCCGTCCTTCCTTCCTTCTTTCCTTCCATCCATTCATCCATCCATCTATCTATCTATCTATCTTTCGTGCGCCAAAAGTTATTGTGTGAGACAAGTCCATTTGCGAGGTCTCCACGGATGGTGGCCTCCTTTGAAAAGCAGCTGCGAACTTTTTATTCGAGAATATGGGTGGCGGGTGTGTACTTTTTGCGAGGGTGGTCGTGTGTTTGTATTTTTGGATGGGACACCAAGAGGAATTCGTTTTTTTTTGGGGGGGGGAGATGGGGGGGGCCCTATTTTGAGGGTTGCGATCGTTTGTTGTTCTTTTCTTCTTTTTTTTTGTCCCGAGGGAAGCGCTTTGCGGTTTTAAAGGGACAGCAAGAGGAAACCGCGGGTTTTAGGGCGTGCCCGCATTTTTTGAGACACGACTGAAGGGATTGCTTTGGGGTCTCCTTGGAAGGGCCCCGTCTCAGGGCGGCCTGTTTGATCCCTTATGCTTCCCCTGGCTGGTAGCATCACGCGAGGAGGGGTTGGAATTCGCTGGATCTCAGGAACTATGATGCTGAAACCTGAGACCTAACGCGGGATCAAAGAATAATATTTGTTCAACCCGCCAAACACCGATAGGACAAACCGAGCAAACTGCTGTGATCTGTTTTTTCCCCTCTTGTTTTGTGGTGGTCCGGAGTTTTTTTTTCACATGTCCTGTGGGTGGGAGGCAAAACACAAAGGCCCCCCTTCCCCAAAGCCGAAGCCCCGACTTCGTTTGCCACGCTAGGCTGCAGAAGTGCCTCCCCGACGTGGAGCGCGCGGCGAACCTGCACCGCCTCAGGCAGGGCGGACATTTGCGGGGAATCCCCGGCCATAGTGCGAGCTCGTCTTTTTCTGGCTTGCCTCGGCTTGACCCTTTTTGGGTTTAAAGGAACCGATTTGAGGCCATTTTTTTGGGTCCCCTTTGAAAGGACAAACCCAAATGGTGAATTGTGGTCGGACATGAATCCCCAAATGTTCACCTTTTAATGGGTCCGCGGGACCCATTAAAATTAACACCCAAAGGGGGATATCGAATCTGCTGCGGAACAACTTCTGGGGTCTCCTCCAAATGTCCGCTGGTCAGACATATCCCCATAGTTGATGTCCGCCAAAGGAAACCCGCATTCAATTCATCCCCAAAGTTGTCGGACCTGGCCCTAAACCAGTTGGATGGTGCAGTTTGAGCACGCCGAAGCCCAAAGAAATGAGAGACAAGCCACATGCTCCCTGCCGCCCATGAAAGCAACCCATTTTGCTGGTTCTCAGAATTTTGAATGTCCAGAGCTTTGGGGAATGGGATCCCATGATGTTAGACTAACGGACGTCTTGTAGGGGTGATTCCCTTACTCCCTACTGACCACCAAAGGACAACCGCCGCCGCCGCCGCCGCCTTCTTTGCATTTCTCAACGGGTTTTTCCAATTTCACGAGGCCCTGGTGTTGCTTTCAGCTTCTCTTCGCCCTTCGCATCGCTCGCCCGCACGCTCGATCAGGCGGGATGTGAAGCGACTCGGCTCCAAGCAACGACTCGGCTCCAAGCAGCGCCCCGTCTGAGCGAATCGAAGGAACGACCTGTCTGAGCGGCGGCCCCTAAATATTTTTCATAGGCTTCTTTGGGGGTGTTTTAATATAGGGGAGCTACTTCATTCGGTTTGAGGCTTCTTTGGGGGTGTTTCAATCTAGGGGAAGCTTCTTTTGGTTTGAGGCTTTGTTTCTCTGTGTTTAAGAGGGGAAGCTTCTTCATCAGGTTTCCCACTAAATGGGACAAGTCACCCGTGGTCATTTGGGGGCCAGGCATATTGATCAACCCTGTTTCGGGAACCACCCAGCAAACACTTTTTTCTGGCCCTGTCGAAATTTACATTCACGAGAAAAGTGGGCCAGAATCAAACATGGTGATTTTGGCTTGGGCAACAGCTCAGGTAATTGTGATTGCCGATGGTGAGTTGGGGTGTGGATGAAGATTAGGGGACTTCCAGCCAGAGCTAGGCGCGAAAGATCCGCAGATTTTGGGCCGACTTCTTCGAGCCAGGTGTTGATTAGGACTCCTACGCCCCCCAGTAGTGCCCTTCTCTCCCCTTTGTTGGGGGAGGGTGCCCCTACTAAAATAGACTACAGAAAATAAAATCAAAAACAAAACAAACAGGAACAAAAAAAAACGGGTACCCTTATTCTAGCCTCTCCTGTGGTTTGGACCTAGGACTCAATCCGCTCGGATCGGATGGAAAGCCATCGCTCAGAAAGCCATCGGCTGAGAAAAGTCGCGCAGAACTTTGGAGCACAGTGTGCCGCCGCAAAGAGCGCGTCAGTTCCCTCCAGGGCCGGGTGGTCCCCCAAGAAGGGGACGTCACTGGCAAATTGGTTTTTTGTTTGGCCTTCCATGCTGAAGTAGTCAAGCCAAAGTGTTCTGGTTTTCTTGGACTTAGAACATGTGGACCATCCCAGGGCTGTAGTTTCACCCTAACTTGACCCAAGCCTTCGTTGCAACGGGACGCTAGGGACCAACCGGCCTTCCGTTTAGCACTGCCGTTCGGCCTGTGAATAGCATCGCCTGGCCTTCAAAAGCCGTTCGGCCTGTGAAAAAAACATCGCCTGGCCTTCAAAAGGGGTTGGAAGTCGAGTTGGAGGATATTCAGGATCTCTTATTCTTGCACCCTTCTGGGCTGTTCAAAGGTAATCCTCAATCCTTACCTTGGGTGACGCAATAGGGAAGCCCTGTTGTAGTGGCTTCCCTGTAGGGATTATGGATTAGGATTGGCCAACCCTCCATGTTGAACAGCCCAGCCCTTGTTTCAACGTTTTGTTTGGGGAAGGGTTCCCTTTAAACTCAACCGACCAATAGGACGCCTATGCTTTTCTCATGGAAATCCACTGGGCATCCGAGTCTTTGACATTATGCTGAATGTGAATTCTGCCATATCTTACGACTTGGCACAGTTTAAAGCTTTCCACATAGGTGTCTGCTTTCTTTTCGGGTACCCGTCTTTTTCGTTACAACGAATCCAGTTCAGGCAACCCTTTTCTGGGGTCCAACTCCGAAAAAAAAGAAAAAAAGAGACGAGGCGGCATGATGAACCAGGAGCTCAAAGAGAATGAGGCAACCCTGAAATGGGTGGTTTGGATTGGGATAAGAACTTCTGGAATGGGTTTCCCCCAATTTCGGCACACCTTGGGATGCTGAGAGCAGGGGCAAAAGCTGAGTTTATTGGCAGAACAGGCGCCATGGAAGTTTCCCATGTTTTCCAGCCCTTCCAGCCCTTCCAGCCAACCTCCATACCGCGCGTGTGAGCAGGCAGCGCCCAAAACCCCTTTGTTTGGGCGGTTCTACTGGTCTTATGGTGGTTATATGAAGGTCTACATAAGGCTTTCATAACCATGTTGGTAGCGACAATCATCAGTGGGTTTTGGGCACGACTCATGTGCAACATCGTAGCCATTTAAAGCGGCAACCTGTGGTCGAACCACTCGCGGGAGGATTGTTTGCTGACCAAGGACATGTGGTTCTCTCGGATGTTTTTTTTCACGCACTCGGAAAATCGAGTCAAATCCCGTGCCAACCAAATGACCCCTTCTCTCCCTTGTTCAGCTTCCAATTTGGGGCACCGCATTTGGTACAAGCATTTTAGACGTGGGCATTTGTTTCAATGCCGGTTTGCTACAGTACCTGGGTTCTTGCATGGAGACTCAGTGGCCCAGTGGTGCCGTTGTTTTCCTTTTGTTGGGGAAGGGTGTGCCTTTTTTTCGTCAACCCAGCAAAAAACAAGAGGTTTCGGGTGTCCCTTTAAAGTCAAGCCACCAAAACATGGATGCCGATTCTTTTCCCATGGCCACCGGGTAGGGGCGGATGAACACCCATGTACCACCTATTTTGATGTTCACCAGGGGTTTCCTGGGTTTTGACCCGCAGCCATATATTGTGGATCGGGAGGTTCCCAAAAGGAAAGGTCTTCCAGCACCTTCCGATCGTCTGCTTCCATTGCTCACTCCCCGAGTGCCTGGACTTACTTGTTGGGAAGACCGTTTTAGCGGTAAACAACACAGTTTGACTTGCTTTGGGCCAATCCACTCGATCGGAAGTGAGCGTGACATCAACGACGAACATAAGAGCAAACTATAGCAAGAATTGAAATCAGCCACGTGAGAAGTCCGCGGTGGTTTCGGCCCTGGCCATATTCGTCGATCTCTTGGAACCGTTTGCCGATCTAAAAGACTCAGGCAGACCTCCCTGGAAGCTTTCAGCTTTTGCCGACGACGCATTGGCAGATTTCGGGGGCACCGCGCCCACCGAAGAAAAGGGAAGAAGAATTGAAGGACTCCTAAAATGAAAGACCCCCAAGTAACTCGGGCTCATGAGAATAAAAGAGGCCAGCATCCAGTTCGGAAGTGAATTCAATCCCACAGGGCGGCTCCAAAAAGCCAAGACGGAGCTGTACTTCCTCAGGGATGCTTCTGGAAGCAACACGAGCTCAATGAAGGCTGCTTACTGCAACAAAATGTTGCAGGTTTGTGTTTTTGTTTGTCATGTGTTCCTTTAGGAGTTAGTTGCTGGAGTTTGCTCAGATTCTTCTGTCTTGCAAATGGCAACCACGCCCAGGGTCGGCTAGTTTCTGAAAGGGATGGGCGAGGATGGGGTTTTGGAGCCTGAGATCAATAGTTTTTCATGAAAATGTCATGTCAGAGACTCCTCATTGGTGTTGCTTTGTCCTAGCAAGGCAGGGAGTCCATGTTAGTGCATTAATGGTGACAACTGATTAGTAAACCGCCCCCCCCCTTCAAGGTTGACAAGGTTTGGACAAGTCCCCAAAAATGAGATTTTTGGGAGGACCCCCCTGATTACTCTGGAGCCCCTTCAGTCCTCGTCCTCTTACTTCTGGTCCCTTCGGGACAGTAGGACTTTAAAAGGCAACAGCATATTTTTTGGGTTTTGAGCCCAAAAGGGCCCTGATTAATCGCGGGGGGTTTTCTGTTAATGAGGGGGGACTGGCCTCCAAGGGGGGTCCCCTTTGTGAACTGGAAAACCTTTTCATGTCAAACAAAATTTAATAAGGAAAAATGCATTTCGGGGGAAGCACATTTTTTGGGAAAACTTGAGGGGGTCATAGTGACTTAGTATTGGTGGGTTTAAGCACAGACTCAGCAAATACTAAGCAAGAAGGAAAGCACCTTTCTGGCAGGTTTTGTTGGCTTGGGGGCTGCAGAGGGATACCTTTAATCAGGGGGGGTTTTGGGGAGGGCTCAAAAATTATTGGGTAGGCGTTTTTTTGGAAATCTTGTTGGCCCTTTACTTTAGTGTTGGTTGGAACCTGGGGGGAAAAGGGGAAACCTTTAATCGGGGGGGGGGGTTTACTAATCATCTCCTGACATTACTTGCAAAGCGCCCAGACCCCTCGTGGCTTCTACGTCAGGCTGTCGGGAACTTCCAGACGGGTAGTATTCTCCAAAAGAGCGACATGTTTCCAAATGTCTTGTCCCGGCTTCAGTGCTGGTGGGCAAAAGAAAAACGCAAGGTTCTCGGAACTTGATCAGAACCACTTTCGAAGGCTGCCGAAACTATCCGTCGGCGCAAAGCTCAGACTGGCCAAGCCATTTGCGGGCGTATCAATTTAGATGTGGAGACCTTCGCCGAACAGCGACTTGCTGCATGTGGTCCGTGTCGGATACTTGCCGTTCAACTATTTGAATGGGTTGTGGGATAGACAGCCGAATTAAGTCATTCCCCTGATGGTATTGTTGTATCTTGTTGAAAGGAGCATTATAGATATAATTTAAACAATATCTATAATATGTGTTGCATGTATATTTATACATGACATATTGTATTGAAAGCACAATTTATGTGAATGACAACCATGAACAACATGCCTACACAAATTGAGATAGATACATTTGGACATGTTGAATTCATGATTCGGGCGTGTCACGAGCAGGTGTCAGTTAGTGCAGGAGTTGCAAACCATCACTAGGACGCCAGCCCTGCCCCGGCATTCCAACAGGGTGCGGCTTTGAGGCTCTCGACTGCGGGCAAGCGCTGATCGGGAGAGGTGGCAGAGGATGATTTCTCGCAGTTCGGACCTCGACAAGGAGGCCCCCAACCAGAGTCTGTGATATAGGTCAACTTGACTGCTATTGGGTTGGATCTTTAGACTTTAACTTTTTGGGAAATCAAGGGGTTTTCCATTAAACCCACAAAAGTTAAACTTTTGCAGAGGGGTTAACAGCAACCAAGTCAAAGGGAAACCACATTGAATACCGAATACAAGTTTGGGGTCCTATTTGGCGAGCCGTACAAATATCAGCAAGCCCCAGAAATCCCTCTGGAGACTCTGGCTGGTGGTCGCCCTGTCATTCTTGCCTCCGGACTCATGCCTCCGGGCGCGCTAGGGAGACGTTTGAACCTTCGCTAAGGGCAATTGTGGGCATGGAATTTAAAAAGCACGGCATTTACCACTGGAATGAGCAAGCACGCCACCATTTTGGGTCCACGGACGTGTTGGGCGGGCGGCGATGAATCTTAACAAGCGGACTTTCAGACCAACCCGTCAGGTGAGGCCTCCTGACCCAAAACCCCCCCTGCTCAGTGAGGATTTTTTCCCGTGACCCCCCAATGGCAAGCTATGGTCCACTTCTGTGTCATGAGAAGCGAGAAGCTAGCCAGCCAATGATTGGAACATGTGGTGGACTGAAATGCCCGAGCAAGGAGACTATGTTACGCTCCTCTGTGTCCGGGTTAAGCTGGTGCCCTATCAGTGTGGGTGGGTTTGTGGATATTTGTTGTTTGGTGTATGAAAGTATTGTCAGCTCATGAAAATGACGCCTACGAACAAGGTCCCAGTTTCCAGTCATATATGCATTTACGTACATGTCCGTGAAAGGGTCCCCAATTCGGATTCCTACGTATTGCATACACGGCTAGATAAATTACTTTGAGGGGCTCCTGTGGTGAAACTGAGGTTTGAGAGGGGGTAATCTGATTAGTAGGGTCCTGGAAGGTGACATTAGGGCCCTTGGTACTCGCACAACAAAGAAGAATGGCGGCGCTTTGGGCGGCTCCAGCTTCCACCATATTTTCCGGTTGTCACATTTCCTGTGACTCGTAGGTCAATGGACACAGCACTATGGCAAGAAACTTCAGAAGGCAAAATGCCATTGGGAGGGGTCAGTGCGTTTTGACACATGCCAACATTTTAATGGTGTTTTTGAATGACGCCCTGGGTGCTATGTGTGTTTCGCATTCCCATGCACGAAGATCCATGGCACTTAGATGGCTGTAACATGCCAAATACATAATCTGATACCCCTTGGAGGTCCAGGGCCGTGACTGTTGGATGGGGTCTAATTGCAAGCATGGGCGGCTGGTCCGATTTTTGTTGGTTCAGGTTGCCTTTTTGTTTGTTTGTTGAAGGGGAAGCCAAAAGGAAGCCAGAATCCATGTTGGGGGTCCTTCAAAAAGAAGAGACACATCACGTTTTGGGCCGCCGGGTTCCTTCAGGGGTGAGGAGTTCCTTGGAACTCTCCCTCGCGTCGTCTCGGGAGTTGGCCGAAAGACTAGTGACTAGTTGCAGTTGGCGCGAGAAAAGATGGCTCGGGTGCATGGCCCATATCGGCACTTCCGTCAGCACATCCGCGAAGATGAGTTGGGTTTTCGGTGTCCTTCTGTGTGACAAAAAAAAACAAGCAAAAAGAAAGACGACCGGTAGCCTCAAAAAGGCAGACCCATTTTGTTCTGGATCACCTGACGTACACCAGACCCAGAAACAGCAGCTCTTCTGATCTTGCCCCGGATTCAGTACTTTGGCGGGTTAATAGGAGTGGCTCCCCTAAAAGTGATCAGGATCCCCTCTAGACTGAGAAACCCCATTAATCATCCCAGGATATATGACCTTAGTCATTCTGGATGCTCAAAAATGCAGCTCTTTTGAGTCATTTCAAGGTTATCCTGGTTCCTCAAGGACCCTTAAACGAGCGAGCAGAGAGTCACTCTGTTGTTGAAATGTGGAAAAACCAAGATACCCTCTACCTACTTGTGGTCATGTGGTGGTCACTAGGCTCCATCTGGTGACATTGCAGCCCCGCTTAAGGTTGGAAAGGTCTCTCTCCAAGAGCCGCATGTCAATCAAAGTCTGGGAGTCTTCTTCACAGCTGAAAGATGGGGGTCTCTGCCAATCATCGGATCGCTCCGGAGCGATCCAGAGCGATCTGGTCCCGGGCTGATGGGGATACCACTTTGCCAGATTCTGTTTTCTCCCGGAAAATCACGTGGGTGTGGCTCAAAATTCAAGAGCTAGGGCAAACCGCAGGTTTAGTCTTTGGTTCCATTTACCGTTTGGCTTTTCAAGAGGCTCTTCAGAAACGGGACTGAAACACCTGCGCCTCAACATGTAAATGGGTGGCCCGTCTTTTTGGGGCGGCTTGCCCTCGGTTGGTTGGTTTTTTGAGGCAAACCAAAAGGACACCCACCATTTTGGGCAGGATACCCCGATTTTGGATAGTAAACCAAAGATGCCATGAGCCCTTTCTCACGGCCAAGTGTCACAAGTTGAGCGTCGAAGCCACCTTGGAGATTCTGTTTAGCCCACATGGCTGTGGGTCAAGAATAGGTACCCAAAATGGAATCCTTGTAAGAGGAAACAGGGACTAAAAGCTGCGATCCCCTGGTGGTTTCATTTTGACCCACAGCTACATGTTGTGTTTAAAGTCACCAACGGGGGAGGAACGTCTTCTCGGCTTTTCAAGACGCTTCCCGACCCGTTTCCCGGTGTTCCGCCAGGCCCTCTGCCATTGCCCGTGACTTGGTGAGGCAATTGCTGCAGCCCAACAGGCGCATCGAAATCCGCTTCTCGGTGAGCCGACGCGATCTCCGTCCGTAGTTCTCTCCGGGTCCTGTTGTTTTTGTTGTTTGTTTGTAGTTTGGAAGGGAAACCAAGAGTAAACACCATCATTTTGGGGAGTCCCCAAAAAAGACACGCCTTGTTCGGATAGGAGTGTTTTAGAAACCAAATGGAAGCCAAGCACCGGAAGGAATTGGTCCTTAGTTTTGATTGAACCCCCCCGAATCCAGCCACTTTTAGGAGGATATGTCCAGTTTTTGCCATTTGCCCAGATGCCTGTAGTTTTGTGCTGCACACCCGAATGAGGGATCTTGACATCACGGACAGATATGAAGATTAGCTTTGACGAACACCCAGGGAATCTTTTTGAGGCTGTCACTGAATGGACTTAGCTTGAATCAGGAGTGGTCACCATCGAGTTTCTTTTCTGGAGGGGGTTCGATCAACACAAAAACCAATTTCACTTGCACGTAAAACTGCTAACTCACCGTTTAACTATCACAGCCAGCGGTAACCGCGAAAAGAAACCGGAAACGCCGAAATCGCGGTTACCAGGTGCACTTGTTTTCGTGGTTACCCGCGGGCCGCGTTTAACTATTGGATGCCCGGGTAAAAACGAGCAACACAAAGCAATGGCATCCTCTCATTTTCCACTGGTTGCCGTGGGCTGCGGAACAGCTGAAGGCTCTGTTTCGAAGTTAAGGATTAATGGCCCTGCAAAGGACTGTCTCTTACAGCGCTAAGTAGCCTGTCATTCTTCAAATTTTCCCAAAGGAAGCCAAAAAAGGGACAGGCAAGGCTTCTCCCTTTTTTAGCACTATGCTACAAGGTTTCGGTGTGAGTGTGATTTTTGGGCGTGATTCCTTTCCAACTCTTTTAAACCACTGTAATTATGTATGGGGGAAAAGAAACGCGACTGGCAACAATGAGACCTCACCCATATGTCTTGTCCTCGAGTCCTCCGTTCATAATCTTTTGTGATTTAGTAGACACCATTCTCGGGCTGTCATCGCTATGTTGGGTTTCATCGCAAATGAGCCTTGGCGTTCGTCAGCATTGCCCAACATGCGAGAAGCCGTCAAGTCGGTCAATGTTCACGAGACTGGCAGTGGGTGTACTACTGGAGAGGCCCCCAGGGAAATCAAACACGGGTTGCTTGCATTTGGGACAGCATTTCAAGCAAACCAAGCCGTTCAGGGGATGAACAGGGAAAAAGGTGTGCCTTACTCCCGCCACTATATCCAGTTGGTTCCCTTTGGAAGTGGCTGGACACGGAGCTACCCATGGCTTGCCAATGGGTCATGTTTGTTCACATGGTGCCTAGCCTAAGCTTGGGGAAGCTACTGTGGAGGGACAGAGGAGCGGTGATAGGTGGTTTATCGCAGATGCGAAGCATCCGTCCCAACTGGCGCGAAACGGATTTGCTCAAGCAAGGTATGTCAGAAGAAATGAATTGTTGGAGTGTTCTTAACACTGGAAGCACTGCACTGGTGGAAAGGACTGTCAAGGGTCGAGTGGCTCGGTCGGTGCACCTCCATCAAAAGTGGTGTAAAGTTCTCTTTCTACGTACATCGCAATCATGGGGTACTCAAATACCTCTCTCAGTTCAGGGTTCGAGATATCAAGAATTGCATGATGACTTCTGGTATATAAGCACGCAGAAAGCCGTCCTACAGGTTCGACATACTGTTGTTCACTATTTGAACCTTCATCATTCACCTGCACTGATTACCAAGAAAGCACCCGGAGAATGGCAAGCGCCAGCTACTGACTGGAGTTCAAGCATCCCCTCACCGGAAAACCTCCGCTTTGGCCCAAATGTGCAAGAATTTAAAGGGGCCCTGACATCATTTGGGGATTTGTGTCCAGCAACCACGCTTCAAGGGGCTCCCTGTTAACTTGTTGGTTCCCAGCCGTCCAATTTGGTTTTCAGGTTTTAGTTGGTTTAGTAGGAGTTTCTCCATTTATTCCCACTTGTTGTACCAAAAAGACCGTTTAGCAGAGGATCGGAAAACGATCAGCCCAGTCAAAGTTCCTAGCCGCAAACAAATGAACAGTTCTGTCATGTTTCTAACGGTTTGGATGTGCCGAATCTGTGGATCGACCCCTGTATATTACAAGAGTACGAAAACAGGACCAAGAGGTAAGAGGGGGAAGAAAAGACATTGGTAAGAGGGGAAAGAAAACACATTGGTAAGAGGGGGAATAAAAATACATTGGTAAGAGGGGAATTGGTAAGAGGGGGAAGAAACAAACGCTTTGGTGAAATCAAAACAAAGGACCAAGAGGGGGAAGAAAAACACATTGGTGAAATCAAAAGACCAAGAGGTTGAAGAAAGAAGCACAACTCGGTGAATTTCGGCAAATTGTGCAAATCCAAACTTCACCGGGTGAAATCCAGGAACCCACAAAAGCCAGCTGGAAATCCACGAATTTACCCAAACCCAAGCCCGTTTTTCTCGGAACCCAAACCTTTCCCAGCGCCGAGCTCGTGACCGGCACGAGACTTGCCAGGCTCCAGCGCTTGGAAGCGAAGGCGGCGCTGAAGCCGCCCGGCTTCGGCGCGGGGTGCGGTTCGGCCAACGGCGGCGTTGGGTTTCGGGTCCATTTGGCTGTGGCTCAAAATTAAACAGGAGGGGCAGACCGCAGGCTTTGGTCCATGTTTCCACTTACTAACCAGGGCAACCCATTTTGGGTACCGGTTTTTTGAGCCACAGCCATTTGGCTGTGGCTCAAAGACATGGAGACCAAAATGGCCACCAAACGGCAATTGGAAGACCAAAGACCGGTCGACTTGCGGTTTGCCCTAGCGCTTAAATTTTGAGCCACACCCATTTTGGTCTGAAAATAGGAAGCGGACACTTTTTGGGGTGGATTTTCACGGTGAAAAAAGGAAGGGACCTGGAGGAGTGGGTTTTCAAGTTTGACACAACTTGGGGCCAGGAAGGTTGATCCAGTCCCCATTGGCTGAAAAAACCTGGGCCTTCATTCGTATAAGCTTTGGCGCATTTTGCCAAGGGATGTTAGGACTGAACAACTTTTTGATCCAGCTATTGGGTTTTCCCATGAAGACCACTAAAAGTTAAACTTGCAGGGGAGCAGAAAGCAACCGAGGTTACATGAATTTGTGTCCCTTGGGTGTTTCGTAGCAAACATTTGCGAATCGGGCTTTTTTGGGGGAACCGACGCAAGTTCGGATTCGATTTTGGGCTATTGCGGCTGCTTCTCTTTTCTTATAGAGTTTGTTGCGCGAAAACATGTGGAACATACCCGCAAAACGGGCGCAAAAACCCGCAAACCGGGCGCAAATACCCAGACATCGGGCGCAAATAACCGCAAAACGAGCGCAAATCCAAATCATGCAACAATTGGTATTTTGCAAGAAGCTCGTGTTCATGAAACGAGCGTTTTTTGGGAAACGAGCACTTTTTGGATCATTGGGCAAATATAGTTGGCCCTATCACTTTTTGTTTTCCGTGACACAAATTGATTTAACAATGGAAGGTCCAGGAATATGGTTGAATTTCCCTTCTTGGTTTTGTATTTTTTCCAGGGGGCTTAAGTAAATGAAAAGTCAATTTCGGTTTGGTTTGGTTTCTTTGGTTTGGCTGCAGAAGGTGCGTGGTGCTGTGAGAGATATAGGTGTTTCTCTGGTTCGAAGGGGTGCCGAGATGGATTTCGGGGGTGTCGTCCAACTTTGGTTGGCGTTGGATGGGTTGGATTGGGTTGGGTTGGGTTGGGTTGGGTTGGGTTGGGTTGGGTTGGGTTGGGTTGGGTTGGTTGGTGGTTGCTCCTAAAGCACTTAAAGCAACAGGTTGTGGCTGCCGTGTTGGCTTTCCCTGTTTGGGCAGTCTGAAAAAAACATCACAGGAACAATCTACCAGAGGCGTCCGCAGTTTGTGGACACGCCCACACAAAATAGGTATGTGTCTCAAAGTGGTTGCTCAGCAACTTCACGGTGACACACCCATATTTCCTGGTCTGGCCGCACATTGATGAGTTTTTTTGATTTGATTGATTGATTGATTGATTGATTGATTGATTGATTGATTGATTGATTGATTGATTGATTGATTGATTGATTGATTGATTGATTGATTGATTGATTGATTGATTGATTGATTGATTGATTGATTGATTGATTGATTGATTGATTGATTGATTGATTGATTGATTGATTGATTGATTGATTGATTGATTGATTGATTGATTGATTGATTGATTGATTGATTGATTGATTGATTGATTGATTGATTGATTGATTGATTGATTGATTGATTGATTGATTGATTGATTGATTGATTGATTGATTGATTGATTGATTGATTGATTGATTGATTGATTGATTGATTGATTGATTGATTGATTGATTGATTGATTGATTGATTGATTGATTGATTGATTGATTGATTGACCCGTGTGTGGTGGCTTCAAGGGCACAAACACAAGAGGCTCAGAGGGGAACCTGTTTCAAATTGGAAGTTTCGAAAGGGAACAGCAGGGAAACAAATGAGAAACGCACCAATTTGGGCGATTCCTATGAGAAGCCATGCCAAAGCCTTGACCAAGGCACTCCTGGCTGACTTCGCCCCCCACAAGCGATACCTCGCCGTCCAAGCGAGCCGGGGAGGCGAAAGCGGGTGGGCTTTGGTGCGTCGGTGCTCTTCATTGGAGCTGCACCACCAACAACTTTTTATGCGGGGCTCAAAATAGGAATCGGACCCTTATTCGGGTGGGTTTCAATCGGGAGTAAAAGCAATCCACCGATTTGGAGGAATTGGTCCCCATTATTGAGAAGCAGCCATATTGTTGGGGTAGGCTAAACACGAAATAATTAGAACATATTACTTTTGGAGTCCAGATGTCGGTCGAGCGCTCCTTGCCTTGAGGTACCCTTTCCGAAAAAAGGAGCAACTCCATTTGGGGGGTTACCCTCTTTGCAACCATGGAAGCTGAGGGTTTTGGAAGACAGTATTCTTCAAAAGGCCTGTCCACTCGTAGATACGAAACACATCATGTTGGTTGCTTGCAGATAGGTGTACCCGTTCATTTGGGACCGTGATCCCTTCGAATGCACAATGGCGGCCCTGAGCACTGTGAAGATGCATTCTGCTTGGCAGCGGCAAACAGTTGTGCCATTCTTGCCCTTTCTTTCTTGGTTGTGTGTTGTTTTTGCTTTGTACTTTGTTTGTATTTTCTGGGATGTTTAGTGGGTTTTCTTGCTGCCTTTCTTCGTCTGGAGGTCGGAGTTTCAGAATCGTCCCCCTTGCCCCTAGGCCAGCCCAAGCGACCACCCAGCCAAGACATAACTCTTGCTCGCAGTTGGAGCTGCTTCGATGAGCGCTCGGCAAACTCGAACGACCATGCGCCATGCGGAGACTTCTGTACCAGAGGCTCGCCCCTTCGATGGGGGCTCCACGTGTACTTTAGCGGTACAGGTTTGGTGACCAGTTCAATGCAACTGGTAGCATTCAGTGACTTGGGTTGCGGATAACTTTGCTATGCAACATCTCACCCTGCTAGATGAATGTATGTTGTGGCGCTTGGAGTCGCAGTGCACACATTGGTCCTTGTGCGTCAAGATGTTTGTCATAGTCCTTTTCGGGAGATCCAGATCCGTGCTTTGGACCCCAGTGGGGCAAGTTTGGGGTCTTCGCGGGGAGTGCATTTCCCGCCAACAGGAAAGCCAGAGCCATCCATGGGTCAGTACTTTTGGATACCGTTGACTTTGTGTAAAGTTTTTCTTGCCCAGAGTGACACTTCCAACATGGCGCCTGGAGGGCTACACAGAAAAAACAAAGTTTTCCTCACAAGGGGATCCCAGCACAGGGAGGGGGGGGGAACCCTCCAGGACGCGCCCCTGCTGCAATGGGCAGACTTCGAGGCGGGCAGCGACTCAAAGAATCCAAACAGAATCTGAATCCCCGGGTGATTTTTTAAGACAAGTCGTGAGTGACGAAGTGCAGAGGTATAAGCTGTGGTGCATTTTGCTTGGATGTTCGGACTTTAACTTTTCGCCAACTAGTGGAATTTCCATTAAACCACTGAAAGTTAAACTTTTAGCAGGGGAGCAGAAAGCAACCAAGTTTATCTGGGGTGTTTCGCAAGAACTTACACCGGCCAAGAGCTCTTGCAAGGGCGCGTTTCATGACATGCACCACCTCAATGTGTTGTTTTTATGGTTGGACCCAAATAAGAGCATTGCTGTTTGGCTGCCGTACAAAGGGGATTTTTGGACATGGTTGAAAAAGGCAGTCAGCTGTTGGGACCCGGGTGCTGGTTTGGAGCTTTGTTCCCAAACAAGTTGAACATTCAAAGTCAACAACCGCAACTGAGGGCAACCAAGGAATATGGCTTTCGATCAACGTATTGATGACCCCCCAAAATTCGATATCCCAGCGTCGATCTTCAGCACAAGCCTGGCAATTTGCAAAGGCCCAATGAAACGTGAGCAAACCTGAACCCGGCAACTGCATTAAAGGAATTGCGGTGTCTCTGCCGAGCGAGCGACCTGTACAGTGTCGACATGTTAACACTTAGACGTGTCACCAGTAGCTAAAGCTGCATACAACTTTTAAACACTCAAAACCTTGACGATGGATGTCAATCATACCGCGCCTTGACACAAAACTGGGCTAATCCAGCGAAACCAGCCCTAGCAACTCCAGGCGCTCGCCGAACTCGGCTTCCGCATCCAGTCCTGCAAGCAAAAGCGATGGGTTTGTCTCGAAATAGGATTCGGACCCTAAACAACTTAGGCTTTTCCTTTTGTGTTTTCTGGAAACCCATGCCGAGAAAGGTACCCCGTAACAGAGACGCACAGGGACACACCCACACCAGCACGCGGGTCCCAGCAACGAATTGCTTTCTCAACCATGTCGAAATGTACCCGCGCTATGGCCCCAAAAGTGCACACTTGTCCTAGCCAGACAACTGAAAGCAGGGGTCTCCGTCTATATCGTTCTGCATGAGGCTTGCGGAGCATGAGATATGGACCAGAAGCTAAAAGTCAGTTTAGTTGGGAAAAAGCTGAGGTTGGGTTGGTAAAACAATAGGATGACCGACCCATGGCTGTTCGGATTGACCAACCCAACAAACGAAGAAGCAAACCAACGAAGAAACCAACCAACCAACCAACCAACCAACCAACCAACCAACCAACCAACCAACCAACAAACAAACAAACAAAGAAACACAGCAAACAAAGAAACACAGCAAACACAGCAAACAAAGAAAGAAACAAACAAACAAATACACCAGCGCACGGGTACATCTGATCCGGCTGCCAGGAAGGCTTGGCTGGAGTCCACCGGGAATTCCAAAGAGCTGCAGAGGACCGCTTCGTCGACTCGCGGGGCGGCCGCGGGGCGGGTAGAAAGTGCATGGGCCCAGGGGTCTCCTCGAAATATTTGGGTAGGAAAGAGCAGCAACCATATCCACATTGCCGAACCTGACGTTTCGGGGCGGAAGTCTAGTTTCCCTTACAAGGGCTCGGTGGGTTCCATGTTGGTGGACGTATTATATATGTTCTGTGCACCCCAGATGTGGGCAAAAAGAGGGATCTTACCATGGGGATCTTAAGAGTACTTTTTTTCTCGAGGTATGAGATCAGACCATTTTCGCTCGGGTTCTAACGAGGGTCCGATCACTAGCATGTGTGCTGGCTTCACATCAGATTTCGGAAACCATGCATTAGATCTCATCGGTCACGCAATGGAGCAAAGCACCAGACAAGTACTCTTAGCACAACTCTCATGGGTACTGCAAAGATGATGAAGCCCGCATATCTTCAAAATCGCCCACACTTCAAAAACCAACACGCAAATGCACTGAAGGATCCCTGATGGAACACCACTTTCCTTTTGGATCGTGTCGCGCTGCCCGAACCCCTTCTTGATTTTGTGCAACGGGAACCTATCATTTCGTGAGTTTCACGGGGAATTCCAAAGGGAAGCCACAGAATTCCGGGCATTACCTGACCTCAGGAGATGCTGCAGGCGGTGGAAAGGGTCCAGGCAGGGTGGGTCCACCCCGCCAGTGAATCCATGTTCTTCTGGTGCGTCTTTTTGAGGTTGGACCCCCCGAAATCGATGGTTTTCCTTGTTTTGTGCCTTCTTTAAAACAGATATCGCTATACTGAGCAGCTGGAGCCAGGCTCTTCACTCCTGGGCAGTGAGTGTGTCTGTGCGGAAGAGGCCGATACGAGCTCGTGAACCTGGTCGCGACCAGAGTGACGAAGCTCGGCTTTCGCCGCGGATTGGCATGGGAGGGACATGATGGGCGGAGCCCACACGATCCGAGCGGTGGCAACTTGGGTGGAGGAGGCTGGACTTTGGATCATCCTGTTTGCTTCACTACAGAGGCTCAGAATGGCAGCTCGATCGCAGGTACCAGGGTTGCCAGCTTCGCTTCGTGCTTCTAGATCCACTTTGCATGCTTTGCCCAACATGGCCAGGTTGCACACGTGTCTAGCAACGAAGGCTTTTAGCAACGTAACTACGTTTGGTAAGTACTTGCACGTCTTTGCTGGCACCAGCTGTGCATGGAGATTGTGCGATCCACAAAAATCTCAGCAAATGGAGGATACGCGCTAGCCGTTTGGTTTTAGATGCTATGGCCATGACCGGCACATGCTCAGACCGTAGGAGTTGGACTCCCCACAATTTTGCGAGGAGCCTGAAAGATTGTCATGTGCGGCCCATGTGTTTTGCACAAAACCGACGTCATATTGGTATGGAAGCCCTCTAAAATCACGACGAGAGCCCTTTCTCCCGCACTACAGGGAGGACCCCTTCTTAGGTCGACATCCAGCCACATGTTTGGACCCACAAACTAGGTACAGAAACGGGCGGCCCAAAAGGCGGAGAAAAGAACCCCGTTGCCAACCCTACCCTCACTTCATTGAACTCAGTCACTTCTTTGGGAGACCATTTTCGTGGCAGAGAAGAAGTCTTTTTCCCCCACCAGTTGATGCCTTTCTCTGCCGGGTTGGGTCGGCCAGATCGGCAGCGGTCTGGAGCAACAGATCCACTTGGATCCCAAGGATGACAGGCGCAGTGGGAGACCCTTGTGGGAAACGCTGGGATTGGTTCATGGAAGGAACACACTCGAAAACAACTTGGCGCAGAACATGTCCCATGTAGATGATGTCCATGAAGGGGTCCATCCAAATTCACAGCCAAAGGCTTTGGCGAGTTTCTGTGATCAACAGGTCTTTCGCTTCGAGAATCGGAAAAGAAAACAGGTTCCTTGCCCGTGTGGGCCTTCTGTACATGTAGCTATCTTCCAGTGGTCGTCCTTTTGGTTTTCCATAAAGGCCGCAAAAGAGCAGGTACCCTCGCAAAAAAAACATATTGATGTGACCCGCTCACCACCAATCCACGTTGGAAAGCTCGTCGAGACGGCGGCAACTCCGGACTCTTGGAACTTGGGGACGTCGTCAGTTGCCACCCGGAGCCGGTCGGGTTGCCACGCGTGGGTGCGCCGAACCCCGGCACCGGTCAAGCTTTGGTGCATTTTGCCCAGGGATGATAGGACGGAACAACTTTTGGCCAACCAATGGGTTTTTGTTTTCGTATTAAACCACTAAGAGTTAAGCTTTTCGCAGGGGAAAGCAACCGAGAAATGGAGGCCAAGGAAAACGGAGCTTGACTCAAGGGCCAAAGAGGTGATCCAGACCCAACCGCAGGTGATCCGGACCAATTGATCCAGAGGTCCAGATCACTGAGCGGTCCAAACCCCCGTTTTTGGAGCCATAGCCAGCTGGCCAAATGATGTCGCCTCCAGTTGTTCAACCGTTTTTCCATGTTCGACCGGTTTGGGCCGAAAAAGTGAATCTCTCGAGAGGCACCCGGATAGGATCCTACCCCAGCCAAAGTCACAGCCAGGCTCAGGAACTGCGTGGTTTGCGGCGGCCTCGGAGGTCTCGCTCCATCCCGTTGATGTCGACCCAGGCTTGATCAACCTGGTGGATATGGAGTTTGGTTTCACCAACAAGTGAAGGATGCCCTCTTAAATGGCAGGGGTATGGCTCATGGGTTTACGTTCTCTCATTCACCTACCGAGTTAGCGTGGATGACTGCTTGTGATCCAGCTGGCAAATTGTTTCACCATTTCCAGGGTCCTTTTGGGATAACACTTCCATCAGATGTTCGGAGTTTGACCACTGAGGATCGCAGGAGTTGGCTCTTTGGTGCTGGCCCGTTGAGCAGCGAGTACTTGCAGCGCTTTCAATTCAGTGCACTGACTCTACATTGGCATGCAGAGGTACCTCCAGTGTGTCATTGGCGTTTAAAGCAGATCAGTGGTATCTATTCACGGCATTTTGACAGGGATGTCTCTAGAGTAAAGGTCTGTATAATTGGCTGGGCGTATCTCTCTTGTGCTCCTTGCGGTGGCAGGGCGGTTCCTTTTCGATCGAGGCTACAACGAGTCGGGGCACTTCGGCTTTTTCTGCCAGGGGCCTCGCCCATCGCACACTGGGATTCGAACCCGGGCGTGACTGGAGTCCGCGTACTTGTTTGTTAACACAAAACAAAGCTGGGCCCCGCAGAGTTGCAGCTTCCTTAGGTATGCTGATCCTCAGTGCCAAGAGCTGTTGTCACGTATCCCTTTTGCTGCTTCGATATGCAGGGCATGAGAAATGGAATGAATGAACCCATTCAACCATCCATCCGCTTGGTGTCCTGAAAGTCTCAGGTTCATTCCCAAACCCCGGAAGTGGTCGTTCCCTACCTATCTCCCCCGCAATTTGTGTGTAGCAATCCACGAAGTCCTCTATGGCCTCAACAAGTGGAGTCAGCACCATCCTGAGATCAAGGCTCACTTTGGGGACTCGGGCACGAAGCTTCGGAAGGGGGTGGGGTCCTGTTTGAGATCTTTTTCAAGCACCTGAACCCTCACAGCTACTCATGAAAAAGGGAATTCGCCAGCCAGAAGTTGCCATGTTTAAGGAATTTGGAGGGAGGCAGAAGCTTTCCCGGAGTTTCAAGACAGCAATGTCTTCGTTTCAACCAGCCGTTTTGAACACCTACGAATCCGACCTCAAAAGGGGGCCTTCTGGAGATGCGGAGGCATGTTGTTGGGCTTGGCACTCGGATTTTGTCCCAACCCGAGTTTCATTTCCCGCAAAGGGGCTCCGGCAAGCACGTGGAACACCCAGAAGTGAAACTACGGCCCTGTGTTTAGGTTGGTTTTTTTCGATTGGTCGGAGGACGATACCTTTGCAATGGAGGCCTTTTGAAGCATCGCGGGAAACCGCACGGCTTCGAACGAGTGATTTGCCGTGAGATTTCAAGAAATGGTGTGTCTTTATACGTGGATACCTTTTTGTGGTTTCAAAGGACTACCAAATGTGAAACCACAATTTGTTGGATCCGCGGCCAGGCAACCAGTGCTATCACAGCGTATGCATCACCTGCCTGGTGAAATTGCGGAAGCGGGGTGGCCCAAACATGGATGTGTGTGCGTTTCTTTGCTTGTGTGTTTGTGTTTCTGTGTGTTTTTGAGGGTACATGGGGGTATCCTTTCCAGATAGGTTTGAAAGGAAGCCAAAGGAAATTGGGGCCCCAGTTTGACACAGAGGCACATGATGCATCGGCCACTCAACTGGATCTGACACGTCTGAAGTCTTCGTTTAGCTTTGCCGTATCTGAGCTCGACGGGTACCCTCCCGGTGAACAGCTGCAACTTGTGATGGTGTCCTTGGCATTGGTTTCAGGTTGCTGGTTGCTTCGGTTACCTCAGACTCTGCCGGACTTTCGTGATTGGACACGTTGCGCTCAGCACCCTCTTGTTCAACATGGAACCTGACACAGGGGTCCTGGAAGACGTATTTTCCTTAAAAGGGCTACAGTGGCTACAGTGCGATGTCCAAACAGCGGCGCCATCTGCGATTGCGAGTTTTCGGCTAGCGGTTAACTAAGAGGCAGCCCTTTTATGATGGTTGAGCTAGGGGTGGTTCGATACCTTTCGAACCAGCAAGTTAGACAGACGTACGTGCCATCAATACTCCCGCGGGGTTGAGGTCACTAACCTCGGGACCTCGGGGTTTCACACAAATGTACAGGGTTTCCTCCATTTCCCTGAGCAAAACCTCCAGTCTCCAGTAACAGTTGCCATGAAAACCGCCAGCAAACTGCACCGTTTGAAGGGGAAATCCAGTGACGCCTGAAGTACTGGACCTCAAACTACCCGTTCACCCAATACTCTTGGGGCGAAAACCCTTTGGCAAACGAGTTTTGAGGGTCCATGGGTGGGGCCCTTTTTCAATGGATTTGTTTTCCCGGTCCATGGGTGGTGGTCTCCCGTTTCGCGCAAAAAAAAGCGCGACAAAAGCGCAACGCGTGCGAGGCCCGAGTGCCCGCACTGCCGGAAGCCCGCGAGCGACGTGGCGGCGGCCCAACACTTGGCGCGCCTCGCAGATGCCTTCGATGCTCAGGCCTTCGCATTGGGCGTGGCGAGACGAGCGGATGGGGCCGAAGGGGTCAACACCGAGGAAACAAACAAGAGACGAAACCAACACAGCAAACCAAGCAAGGAGCAACAAGCCAAACAAACAAAGAGGGGACCAAGCAAAGGGAAAGCAATGAAAAAGGGATGAACATATCAAAGATTCAAAGATGGGAACAGATCAGCAAGACCAAAGAGACAAAGATGGGATCCCCAAAATGGGAACCCAGACCAGTGGAATCGCTTGTTCAATTTGATCATTCCCCATGGCCACCGGAGGCTACACACAAACACGGCAAAGAAGCAACGAACCGTAAGTGGGATCAAGAAACCAAACATGGGCTCACACCAAGTGCGCAGGGAGGGCGGGTGGCAGAACCTAGGGCACCTCAAAGAACAAATCCTCTTTGGTTTGGTGGGTTTGGGACCACCCAAAAAGGAACAAATCAAACAAAATGGCATTGTCGAGATCGGTGGCTCTTGGGTCCTTCAGCCGTTGATCTTCTGATGGTGACAACATTTGGCCCGTGTGGCTGTAGCATTTGATGGTGCGCATGGGGCAAACTTGACGGGTGTTCCCAAAATTAGGGGGCACTCACAAATGTCGGTTTTCGTTGTTCAACGTGAGCGCGTGGGAAGCTTGGAAAGGGCTGACACCCAAGAGAGCGGTTCGTTTGGCGGCGGCATCCCAAGTGGATGCAACCATTTCGGGAACGGCCACGTGGACCGTATTAGGACACACATTGCATCTTTGTCCTGGTCACGCAGAATAAGCGAAGAATACGCAGCAACACATATGCCCTTATTTTTTAAGCTACCAGTAGAGCCGGCGACAGTGGGCGGAAGTTCAAAACTGTAGTTCTGCTAATCTTTCTTTTCTTGTTAGTTTTTCCTCTTTGCTCTTTGTCATCGTTCTTCTTTCTCTGTTCTTTAGTTCTTTTCTTTCCTTCTTTCCATCTTTTTGTTCCTTCTTTCTTCCTGCCTTCCTTTCTTCCTTTCTTCCTTTCCCTGCTTTGTCTCCTCCTTTTCTTCTTTCTTTTTTATGTCCTTCTTTCTCTTCTTTTTTTGTCGTTGTTTTTCTCTTTTCTCTCTTTCTTATATATTCATCTTCGTCTGTGGCAGCAATCTATCTATCGATCCTGCGAAAGTGCTACGCAGGCCACACAATCTACCCTTCTTTGGGAAAGGCCTCGCGATCAGGCTAACTTTCGATGATCCCAAGGAAGAGAGACCCTCAAAGGGTGGCTCTTGTTTTACATGTCTATTGCCCCGTCACACACGCTCGCATGTTTGTCATGCGTGCGTATTCTTCTCTTTTCATCTGTCGGACAGCTAGCTTTCAATTGTTGCCATAGCAAGGAAGTTCCTTCTGAACTTCCTTTGAGAATACCTGTTAACTTGCCGTCTCTTACATATTCGTATTTGTGCTCGTTCTTGCAAAGGGTAAATTGCAACCGCCAATCGCGAGGGTACCTTTTTTTGGTTGTGTTTACAGGGAAACCAAGAGGAAAGCCTTAAGAATCATTTTGGGGTTCTCAAAAAAGAAACGCCCATGTTGATTGTTCATCTATCTTTCTGTTCACCGGCAAGAGGAAACTCAGGATTTTGGGGGTGTACAAAACTTGCTGGCGCTCGGGAATGAGAATTGGAATGACATGAATCCAACGGGTGGGTTCATTCCGTTGGGCTCAAAACCGTTCAACGGGATCCCAGTTTGGTTGGGGTAGGTGGATTCACCGCCCATCGGCTTTATTTTTTAGTGGTTGGATTGGGATGTTCACTGGGGGTACGATTTGGCTTTTGGGCTTTGACCCATGGCCATTTCGAATTCCCTGCTTATCGCAGCAGCAAGAAAACGAGATCCCGTCGCACCCACTTGGAGGCGGCGCTGCAAGCGGGGAGCATTGCCTGGGCCACAGCGCTGCAGGCGGGTCGACTGGAGCTAGGGATCCCATGGGAGACCGAAACCAACGAGGATATCCGGGCTCGGGTGATAACTCATGCCTGCCATTGGAAAACCACCCTAGTATAGAGGAGGCGCTGTTGGAAACACCCAGGCACAAAGAAGCGTGTTGACTACGGCAGGCAACGTTAAACGCTGACCCCGGATGCATAAACCTGCCAGATCCTTGAGGCAAAGGAATCTCATCTGAAATTGGACACTTTGGGTTTAACACAAGAGGGTTTCACCTTTTGACTAGTTCATGGCCCCCTGGGTTTAAGTAAGTCTACCCTGGGCTAGTCAAAAAGCGGAACCCTGCAACGCAACCCCTCCGCGCTGTGGGCAGAGCACGGTGCAAGGGCACATGGATGGGAAGGTACAGAGCACCAAGCATGGCCGGTCCTTACTTGGGTGCGTCATTTTTCTTTGGTGCATTTTGCTTGGATGTTAGGACTTTAACTTTTGCCAACTACTGGGTTTTCCATTAAACCACTAAAAGTTAAACTGTTAGCAGGGGAGCAGAAAGCAACCGAGTTTTGACGGTTCCTTCTTTTTTTCCGTGACTTTAAAGGGAAACCAAAAGGAGAACCTTCATTTTGTGGGGGCCCCTCCCAGTTCAATGAATAGCTAGGTGGGGCACGTACTGAGCAGATCAAACACGCGGCTGAAGCCTGTGTTTAGTGTTGTGCGCTGGTTTTTTCCACGGCACATGGGGATTGTCTCAAAGGGGTATTTCCAAAATGCGCAGGTGTCCTTTTTGCTTCCCCTTAAACCAGCCCCAAAACGCACCTCGCCCAAAATTGGCACGCCCGTCACACACAGCATCCCGCAGTGCGTTTCAGCTCCACAGCAGTGCCAAGCGTCCGGAACTCTTCGCACGTCCCGCAGAGCTGCTCGGCTGCAGCTTCCTTCACCCGAGGGCTTTTAGATCCCTTCAAAGCACTCCCGAGAAGCTTCCAAGAGCCTATCCTGAGAGGGCCTGTGGTTTCCTTCCTTTGCAGGGATTGGTTTTTGTTGGACTACAGTATGGTTGATAAGAAGGCACTACGTTGCAGCGAGGGGGGTTCTACGGTCTGCAATTAGGGGTGAGGGCACGACGTCCCGGTTGAAAATCGCGCTTGGAATCTACGCAAGCGCGTTTCCAGTTGAAATCCGCGCACTCTCCCAACCTCTGACGAGGCAATGGTATTGCAATGCCAATTGGTTATGTAAAATAATCCCTCAAGGGATGTGTCCATCCATGGAGTCTGGCTCATAGCATGGAAGTTGGGGGCTGGGCGGGGTTCGTTGAAGTTATAAACCGCAGAGCAATGGGTAAGATCCTGGATGGCTCGGAGGGGACGGAGGGGGTGGAGGAGGCCATCCCTGATTCAGCGTTTGAGTTGATGATCGGGATGGGGAGTTCTCCAAGCTCCAAGCATCATAACTGCGGGCGTTGGCCTGAGCCCCTTTTACCTCTGAGTTTGTTTCACTGATGGCAAGCACTGACTCCGGGCAAGTTGCACCAACTGACAGGCATCAAGCGCCTTTGATCTTCCGAAAAGTAGATCGACATTTGGTTTGATGCGCCACTTGAAGCCAAGAGAAACATCGCAAAGCACCCCTCCTTTCAGGGTCCTTGAGAAACCTGATCATGTGGTTCCATCTTGAGCATTTCTCACGTGAAGCTGCGATTCGTGTAGGGCCTTGGAAGACCAAGGACCTTTTTCCCGGAAGAAAAGCGGAAGCACGTTCGCTTTGATCTACAGTAGGTGATCGTAGATGGCGCAATTCCCTCCACCATGTTAGTTTAGTCATCTTTTTTTAAAGATATTCCTCTAGCATTCCCCTTAGTATTCCCATAGTATTCCCCCATGTTTGCAGCATTGTCTTACCCCTATATTGCCCTAGTACTCATTAGCATATTCTTGGTCATCCCTGTTTTTTGAATGCTGACCCAGGATCAATAAACCCGTCCCAGTATTTGGGGGGGGGTTCCCTCCAAAAGTGGCCTGAATCCCCACTAGAAGGAATTGGACCCCCCCAAAAAAAAAGTCAACCAGGGCTTCTGCTTCCGGGGTTAGCATGGGCCTTGCGCCATGAGGTCATGTCCGCTCCTGCCGCTGCTCCCGAGGTGGGCCGCTGCCGGAAAATGGGGTTGGGGGGGGGGTGGGGTATTGGGGGGGAGTTGATCAAGAGTCTTTTTAGGGACCCTAAACGATGGAGAACTTCCTGGATCGCCAGTTGCTGTTTGTTTTCTTCCTTTTTTCTGTTTTCTTGTTTCCATGCACTTTACCCCAAAAACCAGAAACAGTGACTGAACAAAGCAGCAACTTGGCTATCTAGGTGTTCCAATTTGTCGGGAAGCGCACGTTTTTGTGGCTTTCCAACCAATGGTCATCCCATGCAACGGACCTTTTGATCAACCTCCTTAGACCTTTGGAGCTGGTTCTGGAACAAATGTAAGGGTTGTTGCACATTCGGGGATGCGCAGAAAACTGAGCTTTGTCTGAAAACACCCCCAGCCAGGGGGCATTTCCCGGTAATCTTAGGGATTTCCAGTTTGCTGGACACTGAGCGAACCCTTCTGGTAGAACTCTCCTTGGAGACAAACCCAATAGATGTGTCAATATTTGAGTGACTATCCATCCAATTTTCCCGTGACCCCTACCTAGGTCCCTCAGTAGTGCCCTGTTACCAACTTTTTTTTTTGGGGGGGGGGTCCCCTACTAGAATAGACTACAGAAAAAAAAGTTGATACCGACTTATTTTACCCTCTCTACTGGGTTGGACCTAGCTGACCCCCAAAAAAGGGTACCCTTATTCTGACCCCAAACCACCCCCCCCCAAACCCCCCAAACCCCCCAAACCCCCCAAACCCCCCAAACCCCCCAAACCCCCCAAACCCCCCAAACCCCCCAAACCCCCCAAACCCCCCAAAAAAGGCCCCCCCTGCTAGGGACCTTTTTCCCCCTTTTTTCGGGGCCCCCGAGGCCCGCCGCGTCGCTGTGCCCAAGCGGGCCACCGGCACCGGCGGCGGCAGCGGCGGCCCGGCCCCGGCCGCGCCCTCCACCGCGGCCGCACCCAAGGCGAAAGCGGGGTTTGCGGCGGAGGCGGCGTGAGGTCCGCTTGGAGCGGTTGTTTGGCGGTTGTTTTGTTTTTTGTGTTTTTACTGGGAGTTTGAAGGCCAAGGAAGACCCATGGTTTTGTTTTGGCCACTTCCAGCGTTTGCGGGGGATTCCGAGCGCAAATGCCGCATGGTTTGACAACCATGCGGCATTTGACTTCCGCTTAGTCCTTGGGTTCCAAAAGCTTCCTGAGACCCTGCTATGGCTGACTTTAGTCATACCCCGCCCAAGAAAGGCTTGAACTTGAGATGTGAGTCATCTTTGTACACCGACGAAGTGAACATTGTGAGGATACAGTAAGAAGGAAATTGCTGGAAACCCAGGGAAAATATGAGAAAATGACTGGTTTTCAAACAACCATGGTTGAAAGAATGGAGCATCAACCCCTAGAACATTATGTTTTGGTGCAGATACAAAACATGAACCCACTAGTGTCTGATTAGAACACAAGAGCATGATGAGCTCCAATAATGTTCCACAAATAAGTTGAATTCCATCCGCAATTCTCGGTACGCTACGAGTTTGGGCTTTTTTGAGCGACTTCAGCCGGGGCTATGCGGCCCTGTTGAAGGTTCTGGTGATTTCTTGGGTGTCCGGATGGGGTGATGTTCTGTACTCAGTCCTGTTTCGACAATACCGAAGGACCAGTTTGGGTCTACGTACTCTGGTTTTCCAACTGGCGATGACCCACCCTAAACCTGGACACTTGCTGCGCACAGAAAGCAACATTCATGAGAAATCAAGGGGATGATATTTCAAGGGTGGGGGGTTGGACAAGTATGTGTCATGACCCTTGTTTTTGCCTGATTGTATGTTGCCACCTTCGGCAAAAGTACATGACTTGGTCACGTTACTGTATACTTACTGTGCATGACGAACATGACTTGCAGGCTCACATTTGACAAGCTCTCCTTGACAGCAATAGCATCCGCACTACTTTCAAGCACTATCGGAGACTGTAACCAATCTCGAGTCTTGGCTTTAGATGAATGCGCGCACCTGGACCTAGGTAGGTGTTTTGACCATGTCACCATGGAAAGCCCAGTCACTAGTGCGGTAGGTAACCCATGCTCCTTCAAAGTTCCCTTCAAAAAATTGGTTCTTGCAACCCAGAGGTGCCAGCCCAAGCCCAGCTAACTGGGCGAGAAGGACATTCCAGCTGTTCAATGCCACGAGGAGCTGCCCCCTCCAACTTTTCATTGCCATGGCTAGGTCCCCCAGCAGTGCCAACTTTTACCAACTTTTTAGTAGGGGAGGCTTCCCCTACTTAGACGAACCGAAAAAAGTTGGTACCAACTTCTTCCACCCTCTGTGGTTTGGACCTAGCTGACCCCCAAAAAAGGGTACCGACTTATTCTGTCCCCCAAACAAATCCAGTCGATTTTCCCGTGAACCCAATGTGTGAAAAGCCATGGTAGGGGAGCTAAACCCTCCAATGTTAGTGTCGTGATGCGCATGGGCTGAACATCCAGGCGGAGGCGCCCCGAGGCGCCGAGTCACCTGTGTCACCTTTCGAGTCGCCTCAGGCACCGGCGGCGCCCCCCACCTCAGCGGCGGCCATCATCTCGGAGCCAGGGAGTCAGGTTTTCCATGTCCCAAGGGAAGGTGCTCGAAAGACCAATTGAGCAGCGCCAGAAACCCTGACAATACAAAGTAGTAAAGGGGGGTGTCCTATAGAATCCCCGCGAAAGCCAAAACGCTGGCCGCGAAAGCTTGCGAAAGCTTATCGCGAAAGTAACCAAAGAAGGTCCTGCTGCGAAAGACCCGCGAAAGCCTGCATGCTGTGTGACGCTCCGCCGCGAAAGCGTCGCGAAAGCAATTCTAAAGAAACCAAAGCCCGCGAAAGCAACACATGGGGTCGCGAAAGCATCGCGAAAGGGTCCGCGAAAGCAAGTTTATAGGACCGCTTTTTACACAAGAGTATTTGGCACGGCTCAATTGAAGCTAGAAGGAGGCGGGTGACCCACAATCCATGTCTTGGTTGAGTGGAACACATGCCAAACTAAGAATCAGCGAATTACTATAGTGTTACCCTGTGGGTCAAAAATAAGTACCCAAAATGCGTTGCCCCGGAAAATGGACGACTAACACCAGTCCGGTGGTTCAATTCCGCCATACCCAAGTCTGGTTTTGCAGTGCACACCTGTTCCCGTCAAACCGCTCAAGTTCCTTCCATTTGTTGAGGGAGGGTACCCCGGAACCAGCCAGCCTCAGAGCCTTGCGGATCGGGGCTCGTAAAAAAAGCCGGGGCTAGTAAAAAAAAACCTCGACCAGCTTCCATTTGCTAAAGGCTATTTTGTGCGTTGCATTGGTCATATTATTATTTTTGCCAGGAGGCGAAAAAGCAAATGGAAGCCAGGGTCCCCCACGCCCACCGAATCAACTTCTGGCAGGAGACCCAGAAGCCCATGTCCGGGACGCAGCGCGCCGCGGCTACCGGCTCCGCCCTGTCGCGAGGCGGAACCAAGCGCCCTGAGAGATTTTTTCCGGGGGCTTCGCACCCAAGAAAGCCGGGGGTTGCTGTGAGAACTGTGACCAAGCGCCTGAGTTGTTTTTCTTTTCTTTTTTTCCGGAGCGGCGCCCGGGGCGGCGGGGGGTGGGTGGGGAGGGGGGAAGGGATTTTGATTTGGCAACAAGAACAGCGCGAACCCGAGGGCCTCTAGCCAACTGTGGAGAGCACCAAGAAGTGCCTTCTCTTGCACCAAACATACAGATTTAACCCAAAAGGGCATGCGGCATGTCTTTCCCAAAGAAGCCCTTTCACGCGGAATTGGACTTGAAACCCTTGGGTCGTCTGGCCACTGGGCAGGTTTCTTCTTAAACTAGGTGAGCTGGTTTCAACACCCTGCCGTTTCAGGTGCTCGCAGGGGTTTCTCAAAACAGTGGACCCCCTCTTGGTGCCTAATTTGAAACCCGCGGCGCAACTGGTCTTTTTCCTTTTTCGGGGATCACTTGCCAGCGCCCCCCCAGCTTGGCTGCATGCTCCAGAAACCAAAAAGCAGTAGTTGGGACCTGGGTGCTGGACCGGGAGGCTTAGCTTGAGCCGCAGAAAGTCGCAACCTATCAAGAACGGTGGCCAAATGTGGGTTGCAAGCCATTGTGGCTTGGTGTCAAAGGCAAACGAAAAGGAAACCACATGGGCCCTCAAAGTTCCCCTCAAAATTCCAACTTAAAAATGGGTTATTGCCAACCAAACTGATGGTTGGCGAAGTCCCTGCTTTTGTTTTTTGACATTCGAGGGTCCAGGCACCACTTTTAGGGGCCAACACGCGATTTGCCGGACTCATTTTTGAGTTGGCTCCTTCCGGGCCGACTCTTGAGCTCAAGGGGAACCCTGCCATAGGAGTCGTCCGTTTGATTTGCAAGCCCAAGGGCATGTTCCCTGGCAAGAGCCCATCTTTGATCACTTGGGCCGTGCTAAGTTAGGCTCCTTTTGTCATCAAGGGGACCAAACATCAGGAACCCTACTGATGTTATTGGTGCCACACCCGGATCTTTCTTCAATTGCCCCGGCAAAAAGCTTTGGCCGATCCATTTGCAGGAAGATCAAGGAGTTGGACTCATTTTTCCTTTGGGCCCCCAAAACAAACGGCGGTCAGCTTGGCTTCTATTGGCTTTAGGATCCTAGAATGGCATGGCGATCGGTTGGATATGGATCCTTGGAAACTTGTTGGGGCCAATTCTTAAAGCCTCATTGGCGGATTGGTTTGGATTTGGGTTTGTGGGTACACCTGACAAACGTGGTTTGGATTGGTGGTTTGGATTTGGATTTGCACCCTTCATTCTTGCACCCTATCTTCAGTCCCTTGCCAATGACAGCCAGCCCACACAACGCATGCCGCTTTCCAGCGCAAGTTTGCCGGGCTTGGTGCCTCAGCCCCGGCAAGTGATCCAAGGTGATGTCGCCAGCCAGCCGTTCGCTTGCCCATGGACCTGATGCATTTGGAATCGATTAGAACCACCATTAGAACCATTTGAAGGGGGCGGTTTTGCTTTGGTGCATTTTGCTTGGATGTTAGAACTTTAATTTGTTTACCAACTAATGGTTTTCCATTAAACCACCCAAAGGTTAAACTTTTAGCAGGCGAACATCCCAATCCAAAATAAAATAGACTAAAATGGGTGGTGCACCTAATTGGTTTTGAACCATGGCCATTTCAAGGGGGCGTTTTGGTTTTCGCTGGCACCGGTTCCTGTCGCCAGGTGTGGGCGCCAAGGCAGAGGCGGCCGCCCCGAAGTCCAAGGCGGGGCGATGGATTCGCCGATGCGGAGCTTGGAGAGGGCGGGGGAGTGTTGGCGTGTGTCTGTTGCAAGGGAACTGCCCCGAAAGAAAAAACAAAATAATACAAAACAACGGGTTTCAAAGGAATTCCCGGGGAAGAAAGAAGCAAAAACAAACAAAACCACGGTGGGGTTCTTTTTGGTTTCCATTTAAAAACCAAAAGGGGGATCCCGAAAAGAAAGACTCACCCAACAGCTGTTTGTCTTTGATGGTGAGCCTTGATACAAGTACTGAACATAGGGGTGTGCGTTGGTATTGCTAGTCTCGGAAACTTCGTTTTTGATAACCCCGGAATGAGAATCCCTAGTTGTTGAGAGAAATGGGGTGTCCCCTTTTAATATCACTTGTTGAGGGGAAGCCCCCCGGAACAAATAGGTTTATGAATGTGGGGTCAACATTACTGAGATTCTCTGGAGTTTCTTCATCAATCTCGGATCACTTGGTGGGGCTGTGTGGTCGAAACCCAATGATCCTGATACGTAAGATGATCTAAAATGGGAAAGTCAAACAGGGGGTATTGAACAAGTAGGTTCCCATGATTCGTTTGCTGTACCGGACGAGGCAGGGAGGGGAGACTAATAAAGGCTTAAGATATGGGATAGGATCATTGACATCCGCCTATTTTACAGCAAGCTCACCCGGGGGTGCGAGCTTACTTGGGGATCCCTAAATTCAGCTTTTAGAATTATAGTAGAAGTTGCCGAACATCTTGCAGCCTGCCAACCCTTTCCTTGCCCGAAGGCCTTCTTTAAGCATCACCCAAAGCTTTGGGAGCTTTGCGAGCTCTGCAACAGGACCTCAACGGCCAGATCTTCAAATGTTGTTGGGGTGAGGTTTTGAGGGGGGCGTATAGGTCAAAACACAAGGACCTCGCAAAGGTTTTGGTTGGGAACCTTGGTTAAATGCTGCGCCGAGAAATCCATGGACCCGTTCCCAACACTTTGCCCGTCATTTGGTTTGGACCGGTGTGTTTAAAAAATATTCAACAGCAAATATCGGCGCCTTTTGCGTGACAGTGCGGAGATCCGCTGTTTGTGCGGGGGGGTGGGGGAGGATCCAAGAATCACATTGCTATTTTATCACTTTCAAGGGGATTGCTGACACCCCAGTTCCTACATGGACTCGGGCTTCGCAAGCCGGCCCAGGGCTCGCCTCCCCCAGTAGTGCCCTTTCTCACCCCTTTGGGGGAGGGTTCCCCTACTAAAATGGACTACAGAAGAAGGGTACCAACTTATTCTAACCCCTCTGGAGGACCTAGTGTTTTTTTTTTCGAGGTGGAGCTTTAGGGAGCCTTGAGCCTGTTCCTTGGACCCTTCGGCTTAGGCGAAGGCCATGGCCGTTCCCACCACTGCCGGCCGCTACTCGGGGCCTTCCGGCGCCCCGGTGGTCAGTGGCACCGCGCCTCGCCAGGCGCGGAGGACGGAGGTTTTCGCCTCGGTGGGAAAGGGCTTTGGCACCCCTCCCAGTTTTCATGGGGAGTGGAGTATTCCAGGTGCCCCAGCTAGGTGCCAACTTTTACCGTTCCTTTTTGGTTGGGAGGGTTCCAAACTACAAAAGTCAACTATAGAAAAAAGTTGCCAACTTATTCGAACCTCTCTGCTGGAGGACCTAGTTTTAGTGGTGAGGTGTATTCTTGGAGGGGAAGGGTGTTTTAAAGGCCCGTGCAATTTTTGATGGATGGGTTGGGTACTGTAAAAACGAAGAGTCACGAGCACGAGAGTCATTGGTAGGTATTCAGACCTTTATCTTACCTCGAATCAAAGGACTCTTCTAAGCAGAAGCACTTTCCAGCAACATATCAAGCATTTATTGAAACATTTGGGTGCCTGTGTTTGGTTGGAGTTGGTATCTTGAGAAAACGAACCCTGAAAATGGTCACCTCTCCGTATTCTTCTAAGACAACCCTCAAATAGCTCACCCTGAAGGACAGCCTTATCTAGAAATATTAGAGTGTTCCAGGTGGTTGTGGTCTGCACCCGCTTGCGCTTTGCAATCCCAAAGCATTTCTTGTTAACCGCTGCAAACTAAACGCGGACCCCCAAATGTCCCATTCCCAACATGAGATTCCTCTCAGCATGTGTTTCTTTTCGTTCGGGTTCCATGGGAATCAGCGAACAAGTAAGCCAGCATGGGAGTTGACACAAGATTCCTGATAGAGGCAAATTGTCAAAATCAGGGAATCAGGGGGCCGCGGGGTCCATCCCTTGGAACTGTCCCTTGCAGAGTCACCCCGCCCCCCCCAAACCAGCCTGAAAAAGATTCAACCAAAAAACGCCGGCACTTGCAAGCAGATGGAGACTTTTAGGTGCCTCCCCCCCGCAAAAAAAAAGCCCCCAAACCCCCCCCCCCCCCAACCCCATCCCCAAAGAAAAAGAGAGAAAAAACCACACGCCCCCCCCCCAAACGGGTGAAAAAGAAGGGCTGCATGAGTTGTCGGGCCGACATGCCGGGGACTTTCAGGTGGTGGACATCGTCACCGGCGCGCCGCGGGCCATGGGCCAAACCCCGGGCGTGGCCACCAGCTCCATGGGCCCGGCCCGGAGCTACGCCAAGGCGAGCCGCGAGCCCCAGGGAATCCCAGGGAACTGGGATTTTTGGTGGGGAAATGGAGGGAAACCTGAAAAAGTCATGGGGAGATGAAGGGAATAGAAAAATGTAGGGAACTCCAGGGATTTGTAGGGAAATGGAGGGAAACCCTTGAAAAACGGTGGGGATTTTTGGTAGGGAACCCCAGAAACATGTAGGGAACCTTAAAGATTGGTAGGGAGCCCTAGGGAACCCCAAGGAATTCTAAATAAGTTTCCCGGGAAATTTAGCTAGAACTTCTCAACTACCCCCGCTACCATCGCGCAGCGTTGAAGTGTGTTTCGCCCATTTGGGTTGCGAAGGCCCATGGGAAACCGAATGGTCGAAAGAAGATGTCTCGCGTGGCTTTGGCTTCCACAGCTATGCTGAGCCATGCCATGGCAACCCCGGCAAGCGGAGGAGACCTTTGACCATGGACACTCGTGGCGTAGATCACCATGCATTAGGGGTCAAACAGAATGAACGCATCATGGATTTACCAAAACCATGGCTTGCCCCTGACCAAAATCATGGATGCAACAAATCCATGGGACAATGTGAGATCCTTGGTGGGCCAAAAAGGCCATGGATCGAGTAGCCAGGCCGACCATGACCATGGAGGACCAATAGCCATGGAGGACAAATATGCATGAAACAGTGGTGCACATCAATCCACACCTAAATGTTCACCAAGCAGTCTCTAAACAAGATATGGGTTTGCTAAAAAATGGGGGGGGGGGGACTGATTTCCTTTTGGCTTCCGTATAAACCAACCCCAAAAAGGGGTCCACCAGAGGCCCGCTCAAAAAAGACACTCCCACATCCATGTGGGTGCGTCTCAAATCTGGGGAACCCTCAAGGTTGTTCTCTTGGGCTTCCCCCTCGACACATCGCTTCCCTTTCACCTGCGAATTTGGAGGGTGCCACCAAAGCGAATCGAGCTTTTGACCTTCTGGTTTCCCATGTTTTGTCCATATTTTGCCAAGGTCGCAAAAGCTCAATTGCATTTCTGGGTCCAAACCGGGCAAGTGAGAGCTCCCACATCCATGCGGACGTTGATCAATATTCCGTTCGGGCCCAACATGACCATGGGGGGGGCACTTTTCCCCTTTTCCCCTGGTGAAAGTCAGCTTTGACAATGTATAACTGCTAATATATATATATATAGATACACCCGGACCCTCAAACTACCCTTCAAAAAGGGGTTCACCCACCATAAGAAAGTTTGGGCTGCAATCACCCAGTTTTTAGTTGGAATTTTGAGGGTCCAGGTACGTAGAAAACCGTTTGACTCCTTTTTTTGTTTACATGTGTTCATATATATATATATATACACACATTTTTTACACGTATACATATATATATATATATATATATATGTGTGTGCGTGTACACATATACATATATACATGTAGAACGCAAGGAAAAAAACACGCGAGAAGACCGATTCCCAGCCCTCTTCAGGCAGCTGCCTCCATGCTGCCGGCGGATGCGCCCCGCGTGGGCCCTGCCGCGGTGGCCGTGGGCCGCGCCATGGCGGAGGCGCGCGGGGGGGGGGGGGGTGGTGAGGAGTGGGGGCTGGGGGTGGGGCGGGGTGGCCGGGGGGGGGGGTGATGGGTGGGATGAGGACTGAATCTTGGAGAGGGGGGGGGGGTTCTATGTGCGCCAGGTGTGGGTGGTGGGGGGTGGATGAGGTACTGAGTTTTGGTGGGGGTTGGGGGGATCTTCCAGCTTTCCGCCCCCTCTGCATCTTCCAGACCCAAGATTTGTTTCTTTCTAAATCAGCTGTCCGCCTGGGATTTGTCGATTGGTCGATTTGTGGCAGGGCCGCACTCCGGCGGTGAGCGGCGGCGGCGGCAAGCTACGTGCGCCCATCGGGAAGAAGTACCAGCGACTCGACCCGCGGGGGTTGGAGTTGGTGGATCGTTCTGGGTGAGTTATAACGACCTCACACGACCGAATTCACCCCAAATGGTGGTTTCTATGGGGAATAGCCCCCAAACCTTTTGGTTTGGGTCAACTCCTGTACCGGGCTTTTATTAAACTTTTGCCGGATGAACACGGACTCCGTTTAAAATTGGTACAACCCTTACCGCCGTTGCTCCAAGATGACCCGCTGGGCAGATTCGAGGTATGATGGGAATCCGCGCGTTTGGATTGTTTTTGAAGAGACATATATCTCTATATATATATACATACATATATAACCGAGAAGGGGTGTGCCACCGACTAATTCTTCGGGGGCGTCGACAACCTTGGTGTGTTTTGAGGGCTTCTGAAAGGTTTGTAAAGACAACCTTGCTTGCTTTTGCTATTGGCTTGGATCTTTAGACATTTTAACTGCTTGATTGAACTCTGTTGGGGTTTCCGAATTCAGCCCACAACAAGTTGAACCTCAACCTTTTACGGGGTCGTTACAGCAACCAAGCTCCCCACATAACGATAAGATATGAAGGTCGTGCCACCTTTAGTGCATTTTGCTTGGATGTTAGGACTTCAACTTTTTGCCAACCAATGGGTTCTCCCATGAGCACCACTAAAAGTGAGTCACTTTTAGCAGTCCAGCAGAAACTTCTATTTGGTTAAGAATATGTTTTATTTTCCCCTGGTTTTTAGGGGGAATCTATCACTGGACATATTTTCTCGTTTTCTCCAGCACGCAAAGGCAAATGGAGGCTTAGCTGCGGGTAGAAGCCCCGTTGATTTGATGTGTAGACTCCTTTTGTGGACTCGGTTCAAGCCCTTCAAATGGAGCAAAAAGGGTGTGGCTCAAAATTAAACAGGAGGGGCAGACCGCAGGTTTTGGTCCATGTTTCCACCTACCAGGGCTTGCGCCATTTTGGACTTCCGGTTTTTTGAGCCACACACAAAAGCCGCCGAGCCAACCACCAGCCGTCACCTGAGCGTCCGGCCGGTCGCGTCCGGCTGCCGCATCTGCCGCGCCGTGAGGATCGTCTTCGTGACCAGCGAGGTGGCGCCCTTCTCCAAGACGGGAGGAGCGCGGGAGAGTCAGCTCGAAAAGATTTCCCCTTTTTTTGTACAGGTACTTCAAGAGGAAGCCAGCATCTGGTTTTTAGATTTCGTTTTCTGGGTTTTACAGGGACACCAAGAGGAAAGCCAGCATATATTGTTTTTGGGCGGGGGAGTTCGGTAAAAATAAATAAGTATGTGTTTTACTTGAAGAGATCTGTCTTTCTTTCCTGATGTTGCGGGAATTCTTGCAAGATTGTATCCTTCGATTCTGGATGGTGTGCAACAGGAAGACAGAGAAGACACCATTTTTTAGGGGTTGGTTGAAATTTGATTCCCTGCCATCCAGTTTTTGGATGCCCCTTCTTTGGAAGCTACGCGTGTTTACCAAGTATTGGTTTGATATAAGGCGTTCCTCGATTCGTCAACACCACTGGGGTTCTACTGGCAAAATGGGGTCCCTAGGCTCCTAGGGTTCGTTCCTTGCCCCCATTAAAAGAATGGCAACCAAGGGGATCCCCAATTTGGATGAAACTCCTGAAGGGTAAAGAACGCTGGTTTATTTAGCAGGCTGACGCCTGATGCCGCCGACCCCCGTAACAGCATCCTCTGGCCCTTCTCCGTCTCTCAGCAGGATTGGCCAAGGTCTCGCATGCTGGGGATGCGGGGGCTGCCTTTTTGGTGTTCCATCGTTGTAGAAAAAGGCAGCTTTTGCATCCCCAGCTTCACCAGCATCATCCTGCAGGTGCCCGGGGTGATGCTTTGCTTTCTGGGGGTGCAGGAGCTGCCTTTTTGGTCTTCGAATGTTTGGAAAAAAGGCAGCTTATCCACCCCCCGCTTCACCAGCATCATCCTGCAGGTGCCCGGGGTGATGCTTTGCTTGCTGGGGATGCAGGAACTGCCTTTTTGGTCTTCGAATGTCGGGAAAAAAGGCAGCTTTTGCATCCCCCGCTTCACCGGCATCATCCTGCAGGTGTCTGGGGTGATGCCTGGCATGCTGGGGATGCGGAAGCTGCTTTTGGTCTGGCGGAGAAGAGCCGGGCTTTCTCTCAGCGATAACAAGGGCCGGATTTTTCTCCAACGTCTGGCTTCATGCGGGGATGATGAGGCTGATGATGATGCTGGATGGCAAGGCCGATGATGGCGCCGCTGATGATAATGATGATGAGGAGGATGACGATGATAATGAGGACGATGCATCATCATCATCGTCATCATCCACCATGTCGTCATCATCATCCATCATCATCCTCAGCCTCAGTAGCATCATCATCCTCAGCCTCATCATCCAGCATCAGCACCATCGTCAGATCATCATCCTCATCATCCTCCTGATCATCATCATCATCCTCGTCACCATCATCATCATCATCATCATCATCGTCATCATCATCAGCGGCGTCATCATCATTATCGGCATCACCATCATCATCATCATCAGCATCATCATCAAAATCATCATCATCATCTTCATCATCCTCAGCAGCATCATCAGCATCATCATCATCATCGTCATCTTCCCGTAGTCTTCCGTCATCTGCGTGTATTCTTCCGTCATCTCCCCGTAGTCTTCCGTCATCTTCCCGCAGCTTCCCATAGTCTTCTCGTCCATTTCCGTCCTCTTCCCGTAGTCTTCCCGCAGTCTTCCGTCATCTTCCCGTAGTCTTCCGTCATCTTCCCATCATCTCCCGTAGTCTTTCCGTCATTTTCCCGTAGTCTTCTGTCATCTTCCCGTAGTCTTCCGTCATCTTCCCGTAGTCTTCCGTCATCTTCCCGCAGTCCCGCAGTCTTCCGTCATCTTCCCGCAGTCTTCTGTCAGCTTCCCGTCATCTTCCCGTAGTCTTCCGTCATCTTCCGGTAGTCTTCTGTCAGCTTCCCGTCATCTTCCCGTACTTCCGTCATCTTCCCGTACTCTTCCGTCATCTTCCCGCAGTCTTCCGGCATCTTCCCGCAGTCTTCCGTCATCTTCCCGTCAGCTTCCCGTACTCTTCCGTCATCTTCCCGTAGTTTTCTGTCAGCTTCCCGTCATCTTCCCGTAGTCTTCCGTCATCTTCCTAGTCTTTCATCATCATCATCCATCCTCACGGTTAGAGGTTAGGGTTAGAGGTTAGGGTTAGAGGTTAGGGTTAGAGGTTAAGGTTAGAGGTTAGGGTTAGAGGTTAAGGTTAGAGGTTAGGGTTAGAGGTTAGGGTTAGAGGTTAGGGTTAGAGGCTAGGGTTAGAGGTTAGGGTTAGAGGTTAGGGTTAGAGTAGGGTCATCTTCCGGTAGTCTTCCGTCATCTTCCCGTCATCTTCCCGTAGTCTTCCGTCATCTTCGCGTAGTCTTCCGTCATCTTCCCGCAGTCTTCATCTTCCCGTCAGCTTCCCGTAGTCTTCCGTCATCTTCCCGTAGTCTTCCGTCATCTTCCTGCAGTCTTCCGTTGTCTTCCCGTAGTCTTCCATCATCTTTCCGTCAATTCCCGTAGTCTTCCGTCATCTTCCCGTCAGCTTCCCGTAGTCTTCCGTCATCTTCCCGTAGTCTTCCGGCATCTTCGTGCAGTCTTCCGTCATCTTCCCGCACTCTTCTTGTCTTAATCCGTTATCTTCTCCTTGTCTTCCGTCGTCTCCCGCAGTCTTCCGTCATCTTCCCGTAGTCTTCTGTCAGCTTCCCGTCATCTTCCTAGTCTTTCATCATCATCATCCATCCTCACGGTTAGAGGTTAAAGTTAGAGGTTAGGGTTAGAGGTTAGGGTTAGAGGTTAGGGTTAGAGGTTAGGGTTAGAGGTTAGGGTTAGAGGTTAGGGTTAGAGGTTAGGGTTAGAGGTTAGGGTTAGAGGTTAGGGTTAGAGGTTAGGGTTAGAGGTTAGGGTTAGAGAGGTTAGGGTTAGAGGTTAGGGTTAGAGGTTAGAGTTAGGGTTAGAGGTTAGGGTTAGAGGTTAGGGTTAGAGGTTAGGGTTAGAGGTTAGGGTTAGAGGTTAGGGTTAGAGGTTAGGGTTAGAGGTTAGGCGTGTCAAAAATCCGCTGCGGGACCCCCCCTCCCCCCCTCAGACTCCCCCTAACCACCACTTAGAACACGCCTCGCCCCTTTGCAGAGACTAACTTTGCTTTTGCAAAGGGGTCGGCGGATTGCCCCAACCAGTTTTCTCCAGAATCAAAGAAACACATCTCCACCAACGGCTGCTCTCTTGCTTGAATGGATTTATTAACCCCTTTGTTCTGATGGTAACTGAACCCCATGGGGCGCTGGTATGGTGTTTGGGAGAAGCTTTCGAGTGAGACGCTTCCCTTTGGAGTCGCTTCGTGTTTCATTCGCGTCTTCGAAACAAGCCAGAAGAAATCAAGCCCAAAGGTCCTCCTGGGATCCTTAGGTTGGCAACCTCGGGCTGTCAAAGTCGGAAACTGAGGTTCTTTCCCTTCAAAGTGCAACTTGAGGGGGTGACGTTGGTGGTAAAAAAAATAACTGCGGCCAGCAAACCACCACCAAAGCCCAGCCAAAAATTGATGTCCACACGTTCCCCCATCAAATTTTCACACCCTCTGGAACTCGAGGACTGGGCGAGGCCATGGATGGCCTGCCGATTGCCCTGGCGGCCTTCGGCCACCGCGTCATGGTGGTGTCTCCCCGCCGGGATCCTCGAATTCGACCGGAGAAAGGACAACACAAGTCCATGGGACAGGTTTTTTTTGTGAGTATGAAGCATTGGATTGAAGCATGTGTTTCATCATTTACACATTCATATTTGTGGTGCAAGCAACGAACAGATCGTCGATTTCGAAAATGTCACCCCAGAAATGAATCCCAAAGGGAGTCCTTTTTCTTTGTGGGATAGACCCACGCTATGCTTTGGATTCTTTGCAACACCGTGAACATGGCTGACAGAAGTGTTCATGTAAATGGTGCACACCAAAAGGTTCCTAGTGAAACAACTTATATATATATATGTATAATAAAAAGAAAAACAACAAATCTTGGCCCAACCCCAGGGTTCACCTCAAAAACGACATCCCCCGAGTCTTGGTGGATGTGTGTGGATGTGTGTGGATGTGTGTGGATGTGTGTTTGGATGTGTGTTTGGATGTGTTCTCTCTCTGTGTGTGTGTGTCCCTGTGTGGATGTGTACTTGACTGCTATTGGGTTGGATCTTTAGACTTTCACTTTTTGGTTGAAATCAAGTTGGGTTTCCCATGAAACCCACAAAATGTTAAACACTTTTTGCAGAGGGGTCGTTACAGCAACCAAGTAGATGTCCTTTTTGGGTTTCGGGACCCAATGCCAACAGCGCCAGACCGCGGGAAGTTTTTTGGTTTTTCCCCCCGAGGTTACGACCAGTACGCGGAGGCTTGGGACACCAGCTACTGGGGCAACGTGTCCATGGGCGGCAAGCAGGACGCTGCTGGGAAAGCGAAGCTGGCACTACCGCAAGGGTCAACAAATGCGCCTGGACCCTCAAAATTCCAACCCAAAGTGGGTTATTGCCCCCAAACTTGTGGGGTTGTACCAAAGCTGGGAGTACCGCAAGTGTCAGAATGTGCCTGGATGCCGCACAAATCCAACTTAAAAATGGGTTATTGCTCAAGCTTATGGGATTGTTCAAAGCTGGGAGTCCCCAAAAGTCAAAATGTGCCAAGATGCCGCAAAAGTCCAACTAAAAAGTGGGTCATTCCTTCTTTTGTTGGTAGTTTGAGGGTACAGGTGCCAAGATACCGCAAGGTTTCGTCCTGACAAGTGAGGCTTGGTTGTGGTTGGTTGCCCTTTTACACAAACCCTAAAAGGGGGGCTAGTTGCGGACAGACCCATGTGGCCAGAAATGTTACTGGTCAGAATACCCTCAAGCATGGTTGGCGGGTTGCAGAAGAATCTAATGTTTGCCAAAAGGGCTTCAGACGGATCTAGGACAAGGACTGCCCAAGCCGCCATTTGAACAGACCGGATTCTGGTTAGCATATGGTCACCTCAGCCGAAATGGGTCGAGACGTGTCTAACCCGCCAATCCAAATCACTGGGCGAGGAGCTATCCCAATTCAAAATTTCAGGCCCCTTTCAGATTTAACCTCTCCGGTAGTTTATTTTTTTCTTCGCGAAGGGAACAAAAGCAAACCGCCCCCGCCCCACCGCCCAGTTTGTGGCCAGAGATGCCCCGAGGTCCGTTGCCACAAGCCCAGGGGATCCTTGGACACACCCTTTGCGAGGAGTCTGTGCACTTCTTCCACACCTACAAGCAGAAGGCGCCTTTCTTCTACCGAACTCACCCGGCTCCAGGGCGCGTAAACAAACAGAGGTGCATTTTGCTTGGATGTTAGGACTTTCCAACTAATGGGTTTTCCCATGAAGACCACTAAAAGTGAGGGAAACTTTTAGCAGGGCAGCAGAAAGCAACCGAGCAAATCCGACCTCACCCGGCTCCAGCCGGAAGTTTGGCAGTTTGCAGAAGTCAAGCGGTTTGCCCAATCCAGCGAAGGCCACCCAAGACCGTTGGTTGATTTTTCTTCGGTTGCCAGTTCAACCATTCTTTCAAGATTATCCAAAAGGAAACCCTAGGGTTCAACGAATGGTTGACCCAATTTGGATGATGAAACTCGTGAAGGGCAAATCCTGGTGCTTGTATTGACTAACCCCCCTAGTTTTCGCGGTTTGAAACCTCAAAGAAGCCAGTTGGGAGCTCCGGCTTGCCGGCAAATTCGTCATTTCTTATATGTCCCCTTTCAAACAGACCCCTACGAGGAAGTCAAACATCTTGGCAACAAGAGGCTGCTTGACCCACCCAAAAGCAAAGAATAAGACCTCCTTGTTTTGTGGGTAAATCGTTTCACTATGGGAGGAGACATCATCCATATCAGCAACGCACTACATTGTTTCAGGTTCCTCACGGTTTGTTTGGGTTCGTTCCTTTTCGAGCACACGCCAGCTTCGGAGTTTTCGATTCGACTGCCCTGAATCACCGCTTGATTCGGGCGTTTCGCTCCGCCACCGGTTCCGTGCCGTGCCCCGATTCGTTTCGATTCGTTTCGATTGGGACCTTCGGGGGCCTCCAACCTTCGAAGCTCGCCTCCGAGCTTCGCCTCGGCCTCCAGCCTTCGAAGCCCCCCTCCTCAAGCTTTGGGGTGTCGCCTCCTCCAAGCTTCGGGGGGGTTTTGCCTTGCCAGGTCTGGGGGTGGGCGGTTCCCGGGGCTGTGGACCTAGGCCAGGTCTGGGAATCCACATTTTAGGAAAATGAGGAGTTTCCCCCATCGCCGGTCCCCTTCTCGGTGTGAGTCCGCTGACAGCAGGAGGGGTCGGCGGATCAATGACCATAGGCCATAAGGAGAGGAAGCAGGAGAAAAGGCAAAGGACAATGTCGGCGGACTGAGCCGGAGGCTCTAAAGTTGCTGCCCCCCCCCAAAAAAAAAGAACGTCATGCCACCAATAGGAGCCTCATCTCACCAAAGCCTTTCCACAGTGAGAAGGGGCGTCAGCTTCTCTTTGATAACATGGATAAAGCAACAAACTCATATCGGGGGCACTTCAGGAGAGAGCAACTGAAGCAGCTGGAGCCCCCCATACCCAACACACCTGCCGATGAATATAACCCTATTGGTTGAATACATTTGTGTGGCTATCACCATGGTTCTGGGCGGAAAAAAACTTTCAGTGATGCCAAAGTGGACTATCTTGTCGCTTTGAAGGGGTTCACATAGGCCCACAACCCTTTCCCCAAACCATGGCTAGTGAAGCTGAATTGGTATAAAACGGTCTTGCAACGATTGCCACCATTTAGTGTATAGAGCCCCCAAGCGGTGGTTTGCGTGCCCCCCTCGTCACAGAGACTCTTCTAACCAATTCATGTTTGCTGGGATGGACATGGTGGCTCTCCAGAAACTTTTTGCCAGCGTTTGCAACCAACATTGGCCAAGCATCAACCTGTGTGCACTGACAATGTGTGTTCGTGTGCGTGCAAGCCTTTCATAGCGACTCTAACATGGACCCCCCCACCTCTGCTCACAAACAGCAAGAAAAGGACCAACAGTACCAGGTTTTTTTTACCAGCCTGTTTCCACCAAAAAGGGGTTCCCAAACTCGCCCAAGTGCCTCTCTTCAATCAAGGGCCTTGTCATCTCCGAAGGAGGGTCGAAAGGGGGACAGTTCCTTTGATCAGCAGAACAATATTCCGGGCGCGAATGATGAAATGGGGTACCCCGCATAAATCAACTGGTTGAGTACTGGGGTGTGCAGTGAGTGGCTCCCTCACGCTGTGCCGAACCCAAACAGGAAGTAAAATTGCAAATTGATAAACACAGTTCAACGTTTGATGTACTGAAAACACTGAGACCAACAGACTATACGTAAGTCTATTCAATCATTGCCCCAAGCTGCCTCGTTTGGGGTTCCGTTTGGTTGTTACCCCCACATACACGCGCCTTGGACCTGTCTGGAGAACTCGTAGCGACACTTGGGTATGAGAACCTGGGGAGAATACACGGGCCTGTCTTTTTTTGGCAGGTGTCTGGACCCTCAAAACCGATAACAAAGGGAACTCACCCCACAAGTTTGGAGAGAGTAAGCTTGGGGCAACCCATGTTTGAGGGAATCTTGAGGGTCCAGGTACCTCTTTCTTGGTTTCGAAGGGAAGCCACGAGAGCCGAAGCTCATTTTGGGGGGGGTCCTATTCCTAAAGACCCGCACTAAGTCAGATGGCCGCAGGGCATGGCCCCTTGTTGAGGATGGCGATACCCATGGGAGGATGGCAGGACTGAAGTGGGCGTGACCCCCAAGGCGGTTGACTTGCTCTTGGTTCTTGAAACCAGCCCCCAAAAAGCGTACCCTCATTGCCCAAGGCCGACCGCTTGACCTTGTAGTTTCCACTCGTTCGTCGATTTCTATGGCCCCCAAACTGGAGCACACCCTCTTTTTTTTTGGGTCCAAAAGGGCTCCCGCAGCAAGCCAAAAAAACAAACAGAAAAAAAAACGACGAGCCGCAGGTGGACTACGTCTTCGTGGATCATCCCACCTTCCTGGAGCGCGTGAATGGCCTCACAGGTGCGGTCGATCGATCATCGGAACCTGTCAGGTTCGGGGCGTTGCGCGGGGTTTTTTGCAGACGGGGAGGGTCACGTTCCCACACCGAGTTGACAGGATGGACTTTTTGTTGGTTGGCAGATACGAGCGTGGCTCAAAATGGATGTTGAGGTTGGCAGATATGAGTTGCTCAAAATGGAAGAGCCAGGGTGAAGCGCTTCTGGTCTTTGGTTCCACTTACCAAGGTGCCATTTTGTTACATGTTTCTGAGCATATATATATATATATATGTATATGCTTCGGACCAGGATTTCAACATGTTCATGGAAAGCCAACGAGGCAGTGCCGGGTGGTGAATCAAATCAAACGCGTTCAAACCTCCCATTGCAAAGAGTCCCGCACACTGACCACAGAGATGGGTGATACCTGTTCTGGTTTGTCATGGTAGTGAAACCAGCAGACATATTGTTAAAACCATCAGAGGGTTTCCTATTTTGGGAAATCCCACATGGCTTTTGGAATCCAAGGTGGAGTCTCCGATTATAGAAATCTCGGGGCATAACCTCAGTGACTCGTCTCAAACTGCCTGGCTGCCTGGCTGCTCCAGTTGGTTTTCCTTTGAACCCCGCCCAAAACGACGAACCACAAGCCTCGTACCCATCCCGCCGCGGATGGCCAGGTGCCAAGCTCTATGGCCCCGAGTGGGGCAAGGACTCCGGGTCCCGATCGCTCGGGGATCGCGCGGCGGTTTCGATCCTTTGGCCGGTCCAAGGGGCAATTCCCCAAACCCTGGGGGAAGCCGAAGGAAAACAAAGCGGGCTCTAAACTACCCACCTCCCTTGCACATACGTTAAAGGGGGTTCCAAAAAAGTACATGGACCCTCGTAGAACTCGAACGCAAAACAGGAATTCTTGCCAGCCCCAACATGATGGTTGGTGGAATTAGTATTCCTTCCTTTTGTACGGGTAGTTTGAGGGTCCAGGTAGACGGAAACTGGACAGGGTGTCCGATCCATTTCCCTTTTTGGAACCTCCATTCAGTGGCAGTTTCAATGGAACCCCCGATCTCAGTAGGATTGCCCACTCTGTTTTGCGACGGTGTTGGATTCGGATGCTTAAGTTGGGTGGGACCCAAAGGGATTGAGCACCACCGTTCAAGTTGACGTCCGAACAGTTTGAAACCTACCCGAACATATTGAAACCTTCCCAGTTCCCGGCGCAGGAAGGAATTTGTAAAACGTTTGGTGTCCTGTTCAGATATCCATTGTAGTATTGTTTTCGGTTTGGAGACAATCCCTTTCACAGTGTTCACATTGTCTTGGGTTTTTGTCTTGGGGAAGACGTCTAAAAATGGCTTGGGGAAGCCTCGGTTCCTTTGCAGTCAGTGCCGGGGACACGATCGCAGTGACCGGGATAGTCTCAATATGATATATACGTGCAGCCCCCGTAGATTCCGCAAGGGCCGCTTTAATATCTGCAAAGATATTTGTGATGTTTCTCGTGAGTTTGGAGCTGCCCTTTTGGTTTTTTGGGGAAGTAGCAGGATTGCAGGTTCCGCATTGTCGTTGTCGTAAGAGGATCGAGCCGACCTTTGAGGGGTCGTGGGAAGCACGTCTCGGCTGCATCGTTCCTTTTGGAAGACCAAGGTCTCCGAAAGGCCCCTGGCCCCCGTGGTATTTGTTTCTGCCAACTTGCACTCAAAGCTATCCTTGACTCAGTGGCACCGATTCTGTGTCTTTTTTCTTTATTTCCTTCTTTTCCGGTGACTGTCCCACTGAAAATGGTCTTCCCCAAACAGGGTTCCCTTTTTTTCCAGGGTCTCTGAACAACTGCTCAGATGTTCAAAGCAAACCAATGTTGGTCCATATTTAGTCATGACCCCAAAACGTTAACCTTTTAGTTCCAGGTGCTTTGGGCAATTGAGACTGAGTTGATACGACCTGAGCCGGTACAGCAATTCCGGACATCCGGACTGCAGATACCTTGGAACAAGGCTTGATTTCCAAAATAGGCATCGGAACCCAAAAACATGGGCGGTTTAATTTGATTTCCCTGCAAAAAGCCATGTGGGTTCCTCAAGCAAAGGCAGACCCATAAATCATAGTTTTCTCTCCAGCCTAAGATTGAACCCACCATGTGGGGGTCTCCCAAAAATAGATTCCAAATCCAATTTTCAGCTTTCTGTTCAGTCAGCAGTTTGAATTCTAACTTACCGTAAGTAGACGGCATAACGAATCCCTAGAAAAGCCTGATAGTGTCTACAGTTGAACGCAGATGGACATCCAATCTCTTTGACTTAAAAGGAGCAGTAGATTACCCTGTTTCTGGGAACGATTTCTGAGGGAAGCCCGGGAGACACCATCCCGTCTTCTGCATGACAAAGTACCCCCCTGCGCAAAAGCTCTTCACGTTGTTTGGGCTGACAGCCTCACAGATATCTAGAGCCCACCAGTAAAAACCACCTTGTAATAAGACCTCATCATGCGGTGCTTTGCATTGAACTGCAGGGAAACAGTTCGGATATCTCATTTGCCATATCCCCCCTACAAGCCATCCCCCTTTTCTCTCCTCCCCCCAGGTTTCTCAGCACCCATGAAATCCTGGCAGGATTTCGCGGACAATCAGGCGCGTTTCGCCTATTTCTGCAAGTGCGCTGTGAAGGCCATCCAGGAGTGACTTGGGACTGGTCGCTTCCTTGTAGCAGCCTTTGGTTCGGACTGGAGTGGTTTGGAATTCGTGCATGTGTTTCTGTCTGTGTGTGTGTGTGGCTGTATGGCTGGGTGCTGCTCTGTGCCACGTGCTCTGTCTTGCCTTTGCCTCGCTTTGCCTGCTTTGCTCTGTGCGCGCCTTTCTTGGTTTCCGTCGTTTCATGGACAGATGGTCGCAGTTATTGTTCTTTTCCCCTGTTGGGGTTTTAATTCGATCTATCACTACTGGAAATATCTTCCATTTTTTCCAGGGATCCTTCTTTCTAGACAACCACCGGAAACCCAGGGAAAACGGATCGATCGGCTTTTCAAAAGAGCGATGGTTGAAAAGAATGAAAAAGGAAAACACACCCTAGAATCACTCCTGGAAATATGGCCATGGGTCAAAATCCCGTACCCCCAGTGAACATCCCAATCCCCACTAAAATAAATCCTAAAAATGGGTGGTGAATTCACCTACCAACCAAAATGGGATCCCATTGGTTTTGACAACCACAGCCATATCTTCCATTTCCAGGGGACGTATCCGCCTCCAGCGGAAGAGGACACCAACTGGTTCCCCGCCTTTCGGTCCCTGAGGAGCTTCGACTGGGCGGATCCGCGTCCGGAGCTCGGAGCGAAGGCACGCGAGCGTCACCCAAAAGTCCTCGCCTTCAAGGCTACTCTACCATTTGCTGAAGAATATTGTTATTCTTTGTCTTTTGGTTTTGAAGCGAGTTTAAATCACTACTGGACATATTGTGATTTTTCCCCTTTTGGTTTTAAGGGAGTTTGTCACTACTGGATATATCGTCATGTTTCCCGGCGAAAAAGCAAATGGAAGTGTTGGCTTGGATGTCTAACCAGCACCCGCGTCCAACTACTGCTTTGTGGGTACTGTAGCAAGGAGATTTTGGACATGGGAGAAAGCAGGCGAATTGGGGGGGGGGGTGCATGTTTCAACGGTTTTTGTGCGGAGGGCAATAGCCACATAGAAATGAGCAGCACAAACAGATCATGGTAGTGAATTGCTAGTTTTGACCCGAACCCCGAGGCTCACAATCTGAGTTTGGACAGATCAAGATGAGCTCAACTGCTTGTTTCCAGTTTGTACACTTGGTCAACGCTCCAAATGGGTCTTCCTTTGGGTTCTATTTGGGACTACCCTCGTGCCAACAATCATTTCCCCAACGTGAACCAAGTCCACCCTGCGTGGACAGGCGCAGCTTTTTTTTAGTATGACGAGGTGTCCATTCAACTAGCAGTCCTTAAGCTTCTAGCATTTTTCTGACCAACTGAAACCGAGCCATCACCATGTTGTTGTTTCTTCCGCCTGCCCGTTTTGGTCCCCGCCTCATTTTTCCCTTTGGTCGCAGGGACCTGAGAGTTCAATGGGCTGTCGGGCTGTCGGGAAAAGTGGTCCATTTCGGGGGACTGGGGACTGGGGCCATTTGGGTCCCCGGCTCAGACTGCCAGACGGTTTTGAACGGCCCCCGGTTGCTTCCATCTGCTTTTAAGAATATGTGTTTATTTCCCCTGCTGGTTCTAAATGGAATCTATCACTGGTCTTCTTTTTTTTCCAGGGGACCTCGGCAATTGAGGGTTGCGTTTCCTTCATTCCTCAGTTCCAGCCGGCAAGTTGTTTGTTTTGGCCGGGTCCCAGCCCGGCCAAACTGTGGAATCGGAGTAAAGGGATCTGGACCAAATTCCTTGGGCCAAAAACAAGTTGAACCTTTATTATGACTCTACAACAAAAAAGTGTGTATATATATACATATAGACACACCTGTTTTCCAGGGATTGTGTCTCAGCTGAGATGTGGTTGTGATTCGGACATCTCCTCTATTTGTTTCGGGCCGATGTTCGGGGTAGCGGGCATTTTGCAGTGTCTCAAAGGTACGGGGGAGACTGCATGGTGGTGTGCAACGACTGGCACAGCGCTCTGGTGCCCATGCTGATCCATGCTGACAAGGCTCAGAATCCAGGCGCCGGGATGGCAAGGGATGGCTCCAGCGGGAGGGGGTTGTTAGGCTGTTGGGTTGTTGGGCTGTTGGTTGGTTTGTTGGGCTGTTGAGGTTCTTTGGTGGACCCGAAATACGAGTTTATGGCGTGTTGAGCGGTCTCAAGCTCAGCAAGACAGGACTTCAAGAGCATGATATGTGCATTGGATAGATATGATACTCCCTGAATTGTACATGTTCGCGTGGTCGCGCACACCAGCCGGCGGCCGGCATATTTAACACAATAGCTGCAGACAGAATTGAGGATCAGCTTGATTGAGTTGTTTGAAAAACCCAGACCTCCGGTAGCGTGCTGTTCTCTTTGGGGGATGTGAGGAGTCTTTCAAGAACTGCCAACAAAGGGTACGTGTTCCCCATGGCCTCTGCTCTGGGATGAACTCGAGCGAGGCTCCTCCGTTGTGGCAAAGACTTGACGGCCACTGCTGTCCGCCTCGCGTTGTGAAGCTGAGAGGCAAGCGAGCCCTCAGCAGATTGTTCATGTGGGTGTGGCTCAAAATTAAGCAGGAGGGGTTACGCAGGTTTTGGTCCATGCTTCCACTTACAGGGTTCCATTTTGGCACCGGTGTTTTGAGCCACAGCCCTGTGTCCTTCGACATTCCCAACGGGCAATGTCACATGAGCAATGCAGCACCCAGGTAGACAAAGGGTTTATAAGCAGTCGCAACTGTGGATAGGTACGGGCGCTGTTGGTTGCTTCTTTACTTTGGCGCAGACTCCAACAGGGCTCCTTAAAAGATACATTTTGCCCATTTGAAACATGGCTTTTTCAACACCAAAATTAAGAGAGACCACCATTTACAAGTCGCAATGTTCAGGTGTTTTCCACGTAAGGATCCCTGACTCCTTGGAGTCAGGCGTCGAGGAAAAACAAGTCTCCCTTCAGAGCCGCTCTCTGGCCTTGGTTCAGCGGGCGAGGCAAGTGGCAGAACACGAAGACCGCCTTCCTCTGCCACAACGCCGTCTTTCAGGGCCGGTTCCAGCGCGAGGAAGGCGCGTGGCTTTCGGGAGTCAGAGACATGAACCCCCGGAAATTGGCAGAGTGACCGATCCGCTGTTGCTGGGGAGAGAGAACGGTTTCCAGGGCGAGCTTTTGACATATGGGTGGGTCGAAGTTAAACCAACAGGGGACCGCAGATTTTGGTCCATGTTTCCACTTACCAGGGTTCCATTTGGGTACCTATTTTTGACCCACAGCCATATGGGTGTGGCTGTTTTGAGGGTACCCCCTTGTTGATAACCCCGAAATCCTCTTTGGGGGGGTCCAAGACCTCAAAGAAGGGTCCGAGCCACCGTGAGCAATCCTGATGGGTAGAAAATCGGAGACCTCTCTGAAGGTTGACTCCTTTCCTTCCATTGGACGACACTATGGCCTGGGAAAAAGGGGGCGGATCCGACTCGTTTCAGGATACCCTTTGGGCGACTGGGTTCCTACTCTTGCTTTTTTGGAGTTGGGGTCAAATCTTCCCTGATCCCAGTTGCCATGCTGGGGTGCGAATCGGATTTTGTCCATCCACAGTACCAGGACCCTCAAACTTCCCATTGAAAAGGGGAAGTCACCCCAAACCTTTGGGCCATAGCTTGTGGCTACTAGATTTTTTTGGGGTCCAGGTGCGTAGACCGCTTGATTCTGCTATCGATGGAACTCCGAAGGTTCCAAGGAACATGTCAGAATACCACCACTGGAGATCCAGTATCACACCACTTGGGATCCAGTATACATATCCCACCCTGGAATGAGTGGGAATCACCCCAAACCACCTTTGAGGGGATCCCAATCGGATCAATTTCCCACCGTTGATTGCCTGAGAGTTTCTCAAAATTGCTTATGACTCCCCTTTCGGTTGGTATAAGCAACACCAAAAGAACGCCCTTGCGTAAGGGGCTATTTCCCAAATAGGTGTGTCTTTTTTATGGTTCCGTTTTGGGGTTTTAAGGGAATCCAACACGACACACGAAATCCGTTTTGGGAAGGATGCAAACCCTAAACAAACGACGAGCCACCCAAACACCCCCAACAGTTGCAAAAAATGGGTTGGTTTAGTGCTTGGGTTTCCAATGGTTTCCATTTAACCCACAAGTTCTTCACTTCTAGCCGGGGATCAGAAAACAGGCAGCCCAGCTTCGGTCGCCCTTGAAACCAATCCTAGGTCCCGCAGTAGTGCCCTTTTACCTTTTTTGGGGGGGAGGGCTCCCCTACTAAAATAGACCAGACAAAAAGTTGGTACCCTTATTCCAACCTCTCTACTGGAGGACCTAGAATCCCTTTAGGTAAGGGCGTCGAATCCCAGCAAGACGTGGCTATTTGCCCGGCCAGGGCTGGCAGAGATCTTCGGGGTGCCGCAGCGGTACATCGACAGCATCACCTTCAAGATGCCCCTCCGCATCGGGAAATACAACGACAAGGCGTCCTGCTTTATATTTTTTATTTTTTGGGGGAGGCAGGTAGGGGGGGGGAGGGGTTGTGATGGTCTCTCTTTTCTTTTTTGGGGGGGGGAGAAGGTTGGGTCCAGGGTAGGGGTTTGGTTGCATTTGTCTTTCAACAAAGGTCAGTGCACTTTCTGTTCTGTTGCTGGTGCAATTCAGAGACAGGGCGGGGGAGGTGGACAGCGCCATGTTTTCGACTCCGAGCAGCGGCCAGCGCGGTCTCGTCGTCCGGTCGCTTTCCAAGAGGGAAAATCGGCGTCCGCAAGTCCGGGGCCGGGCAAAACGTCTTTGAGTAATTGGTTTGGGTGCAGACCGAGAGATTCGGAGCATCAGCGCTCTTGCTTGACATGCTGGCGCTTTGGAACCGCGTTTTGGTTCCAGAGAACTGGCTGATGGCCGGCTCCGGCCTCGAATGGATTCCAATTACCTCACGACCCAAACCGCTGAGATGTCCTCGGGGCCTTGCGTTGGCTTCCTGGGTCCGGGAACTCGTAGCGGGAGGTTGAAGTATGGATATCCCGACGGCTGAAAGCTATGCAAGGATAGGCTCTGGGCGTTCCCCTTTCAGAGGTGGGTTTGAGGAGAAACCAATCGGAAACCCGCTGGGGATCCCGTCTATTTTAAGGGACAGCGAGCCCAAAGCCTTTGAAGCCAAAGTGGTCCAGACCTGCGCTGGGCCCTTTTTTCATCGGGGTTTCCGGCAACCTTCAAACCGGAGGGTGAATAATTTGGTGCGAGAGATGGGAATGAGAAATGGCATGACCCCGATCAAAACCATCCAACTGCTGCTCTCCTTTAAGGGAATCCCTGGCTTCATTCCCACATTCCCTACTGAGCACCAGCAAGATAATAAGTGTTGCGCGGTTTTTCGGTATGCATGTGCACGATGGGAGCTGAACCGATTGCGCAAAGCACCAACAAGATCATACGTTGTGTGTGTGTGGGTTTTTTTTTTGGTACGCCGATTACGCAAGGAGCAAGGCAGATGCGGTTAGCACTCCTTGGACAATTAGCTACTTCACGGATCAATCTGAAGTTTTCTGCCTTGACACGTCGGTCGCGGTGAACGACTTGCTCTGATCGCCCTCGCGAAAGCTGGCATGTGAGTGTGGTTCATGTTTGTTTGACTCGCTCGCCTTTTTGGGATTGTGTTGAAGGAAAGGGATCATTTCCGGCTAAACATTCTCACTCCAAAGCCCTTTCCAAAGGATTTCCGTTTACCTGGACCCTTCACATTCCCTGAAACATGTGCTATTACCCCAAAATTTCCGGGGTAGATTCCGTTTGTTTCCTTTTTTCCGGGTAGCTTGAGGTAAATGCTTTCAAAGCTGGCCCTTCCGGGATTCCGACTCGGACATCGGATCGAAGTCGCAACGTCGCAACGTCGCGAGCTTCAGAGAGGTCTCCTGCATCAACACCATGGCCGCGGGCCTGAAGTACGCTGACCGCGCCGGGATCCTGAGGGCTTCAGCACGGCGTCCATGGTTTGAAAAAGTCCCAGGGCAATCCATGTGGCTGTGGTTGTCAAAACCAATGGGATCCCATTTTGGTTGGTAGGTGAATTCACCACCCATCTTAGCCTATTTTAGTGGGGATTGGGATGTTCACCGGGGGTACGGGATTTTGACCCATGGCAATCCATGTGGGCTGTGGTTGTCAAAAAGCAGGGTAACCCCAAAATGGCACAAGCCCTGGTTTTCTGGAGCCAGGAAAAATAACACCTGGCCCATGGTGGTTGAATTTTGACCCATACCCATGTACCAATGGAGGCCCGAACAATGTCAGTTTGGTTGAACATAGATGGGTTCCTTTGCTTGCAGGTGGATTCTATTCATTTACCAGTGCCATCTATTTCCCCACAAGGACACCGGTGGTACTATATACCAGCATGTCGCCCATTTGGAGGTTCGCGGGGGATTCGAGAGAGCGATCTTGTGGGATTTATGAGTCCCATTGACATGTCAACTTTAAGGGATAGCAACACATGATCGATGCGCACTTGCCCAGCCCGCAAAAAGGGGGTCGCCACATGGAAGTATTCTTTCAGGTGGGCGGAGTAGACTACGTACTTGTTGTTGGTTTGTGTCTTGCACCATGCGAGCCGGGGTCGAGTCTGGCCGCACCGATCTACCCGGAAGTGGATAAGTTATCCAGCAAAACGGGAGCCACCCCAACGTAATCATTGAAGCGGTGAGCACAAATCCAAGCATGCAAGGTTTCGTCCATTTCCTTTGTTTGGCCTGTTTTGGAAGCATCCAGTGACCCCGCTGTCTTCGACCTGCGGCCCTTTAAGTTCAGGCAAGCTCTTGCGTGCGCCAACCCAAATCGAGGCTCTCACCGTGTCGCCGACCTATGCGCGGGAGTGCACTACTGACCCTGAGAAGGGGGTGGAGTTGGAGGCGAGAAGGCGTTCAGTTGGCGGACCCCGCGCCTAGGTGAAACGCAGCCAGCAATCATTTCTTGCAACCCATGGGTCACCCCCATTGGTGCGCTACCCTCCCCCGACCCGGATCAGAAACCCTTTCTGCTTTATTATACAGAAGGGCCCCTCTTGGGGGTGGTTTTTCTTCACACACAAGCATTTTACGGGTTGCAAAAACCCACCCCCCATGAAGGGACGCTCTCTTTTTATAAGTCTTATAAGTCTCTGGTTGCCGTTGTTGCCCTGGAACAAGCTTCTGACACTGGCAAGCCCCTGTCTAAGAAGAAAATATGGGCCTCTCTCTGGCCGCTTTCCTTGCGGATGTCTCATTTGCCCAAGCAAATGTTCCAAAGAAAATGCCGGGCGTCGGGCCTCTGGAATTCCCATGCCATTTTTCCCCTTAGAAACTAGATCGATGGAACTTAACACACATCCCGCCCCGCAGGCATGAGTTGCAAACACAATGAGTTCCCGTGAGCCAAGATGGGGACTCTAGGCAACGTTTGGTTTGCTTCCGTTTCCCTTGCAACATCCTTGATTTCTGAGGCTGCCCCATTTACGGACACTCAGAGGGTGCCCCATTTTCTGAGGGTGCGCCATATTTAATCTTGATTTTGCCGAGTGTTCCAAAGGCCTTGATTTTGTAAGGCGTGACTCGCCTTGCCAAGCTCGCAGGTGTCAGGTTGGTACTTTTGCTGACTTAGCACCCCCTTCTGGGACCTGGGATCTCTGCCATGATTTTGGTCTTGAAGGTTCATGAGTTCTGACAAGAATAGTACATGTTCGTGTTTGGGGCAAGAGCCGAGGTATTCCGTCGCTTCTTCTTGTCCTTTCTTATCGGTATGTGAGTTGATACTCTAGCTATTATGATGGAACACAGCCTACACATGATGTGCAGGTCAGTACCAACACTGTTTTTCAGCAAACCTGGCAGTGCACAGTCAACCTTTCCAAAAGGAAAGTCGTCTTCCAAAGATGGCCTTGCTATTTTCCTGCCTGGAGGGTAAGAGCCGTTCCGGATCCCTGCCTCCGACTCTCCAGGCGTGTGGAACCTTGGGGATTTCGGGGGCCGCTTTCGGTACTAAGGGCATCCATATTTGAAGGTTGAAGGAGTGGGGATGGGAATCAACCACTTTGGTATGTTTAGGGTGATTCTTCACAATGACTCTTTCTCAGTCTCTCTCTCTCTCACGCAGGATCAAACAAAGACTCCGGATTCGACGGTTCTGGTAGGTTTTCGGTTTGCAGATGACCCCCAGAAAGGTGTTAAAAGGAGAGGACCAGCTCCAAATCGCCCACGAAAACCAGACGACAAGCCCGCAGTGTCCCATCCGTGGCCGGTTGCCAGGCCCTCTTCACCATGGGAAGGTGCACAGGCGGGTGAAGAGAGTTGATCGACGGCCATTTGCTTTGGTGCATTTTGCTTGGATGTTAGGACTTAACTTTTTGCCAACCAGTGGGTTTTCAATTAAACGACTAAAATTCATTTTTTTAGCCGGGGAGCAGAAAGCAACCGAGTTCGGTGGGGCGTTCCCCCCTTCGGATATGTTTGTCTTTTCTCGGGGGCGGGGGGGGGGGGCGGTCGCTTCAAGAAAAAGGTGGAACTACCAAAAATGTAGCATTCTTCGAGAACCCTGCTTGGCAAAGTACTTTGTCCCACCTTTTGCCTCTTCAAGTGTCTTAAGAAAATGCCCCCGAAGGCAGCATTGATCTCACATGTTGCAACTACAGGCCCTTAGACTTAGCAGCATTGTCAAGTGGCCATTTGTCTCGCAACATCGCACGGTCCTTACCCGATTTGCCACGGGTGATCCTTCAACACGAAGCGTTCTGCTGACACTTGCTTGCAAGGTGTGCAACGCGTGCAACGTGTGCAGTGCAAGTAGAATCTGCTTACAAGACTACGGCTTGTTCCGTTTGGCCAAACAAACTGATTTCGCCTTGATTGTTGCAGCCTTCCTCCGCAGAAAGGGGTCTCTTGAAAATGAAGTAAGTGGTTGTTTTTCACATCGTCATTGGGTGTCTGGGTCTTAGCCTCAAGCTTCCGACTGCCCCCTAAATTGCTGGTGTTTTTGGAGCCGGTCGGGACCGGCTCTTCATGAGAGGTTGTGCGGGGGGGGGGGGGGGTGCATAGGAACCGGGCGGATAAAAAAAAAGAGGTTTCCCGTTTTTCGTTCAGTCTTTTTTCTCCCCCCGTTCTTCTAAGAGTGTTCATTTGTTTTTTTTTCGTTCTTCTAAGAGTACCCCTCCACAGGAATCAGCCACTGGGAACCCGAAAGGTTTCAAAATCGAAAGCCCAGCAGGGCATGCGCTGGCCGCGGCGCGTCGTTTCGTTGCGCCTGGCGTGCGTTTTCCGCCGGGGCTCAATCCAGGCACCTCCGGGTAAGGCATCCGGCCGATGGAGCCCCAAGAGCTGCGGCCATAAAACGAAGCGACCGGGGGTGGAAAAAACAAAAAGTTCCTAGGGCCAAAGGCTCAAGCTAATTCACTTTTCGGGAGGACTGAAGTAGAGTAAAGGCAAGCAGACAAGTTGAAGCTGAGCTGTTTTATTTTCCAGTTGCGGCTCAGTCGGCTAGCCGGTCGCTCGGGCAATCGGCCTAGGGAATTTCGTTCAGGCCTAGTTTGAAGGGACACGGCGATGTTTTCAGATTTCCGGCAGCTGGTTTCTTAAATGTGAGGACTATGGTCTACGAATCCAGACTGGGGCAATCCACCAGACCTGTGCGCCATAAGGGGACAGGTCGCGCGCTTCGGAACTTCGGTCGGCCAATCGAAAGAGAGATTGGGGAGGCATCCTCAACGGCGTCAAGGAGGGCGTTTGCCCCGGGGATAAGAACTTTGTCACCAAGACCTTGATGTCTTGCGGTACCTACACCGCCGGGACACCCGGAGATTTCTGCGAATATCATATTCCTCACCCAAATGGCAGCATGTGGGTATGGGTCAAAATTAAACCACCAGGAATTGGACCGCAGGTTTTCCATGTTTCCATTTACCAGGGAAGGCCATTTTGGAGTTACCCTATTTTTGACAACCACAGCCATGTTGTTTTTTTTTTGGCTGAGGGGGAAGCCTTTAGAAAAGAAAAACCTCCAGGTTGGGAGGCTTCCCACCAATTGCACACCCCCCCCCGTTTGTGTTTGTGACCCTCTTTTGGGGCGCTTGGAGCACGAATGTGAACCGAAACCGGACCCAAGTCTTGTTCCTTTGACTCGTTGCCCGCCGGGAACCAGCTGATTGGTCTTGAGTAACATTAAAGCAAAGGTTGGGCCAATGTATATCCACCATTGTTTACCTAAGGATTCCTAAGGATTCTTTGGCGCATTTTGCCAAGGGATGTTAGGACTTTAACTTTTTGCCAACTAAGGGTTTTCCCATGAAGACCACTAAAAGTGAGTCACCTTTAGCAGGGGAGCAGAAAGCCACCGAGGATTGTCATCTAAATGGGGCCAATCTCATTCTTTTATGGGAGCTAGGGTGGTTGGCCAGATGAGTCGCTTGGTCGCGGAGGGCCCTTTGGGCTCCCGGCTGAGCCACATGGAACTCCGGCTCAACATCTGAGTTCAAGATCAAGGAACCAGAACCCGCAAGCTTCCCATGAAAAAGTGAAATCACCTCAGAACTTTGGGGTGTTGAACGGAGTTCTGCGGTCCGTGAACCCTTGTTCCAGAGGGACTCGGCGGTTTTTCCGTTTGTGGTGCACGGAACATCGGAAATTCGGGAGCCCTGGACCCAGAACCCATTTTTGGGGTTCCATTTTCTGGAGGGTTCCAGGGAAGCCACAACGAAAATACACACTTTGGGTTGGGCACCGGAGTATTTTGAGACCCCCAAAAGGCTCGCCTCCATTTCCCTTCAAAGGGAAGCTCCTTTTAGTGGCGCAAGGAAACCAGTAGCCTCTTCAACTTTGTTGGGAAATCCAGCGATCCCTCGTCAGGTCTGTCTTGCTTGAGCTTGCACCCCTCCAAAATCGGGTGGGCTTCCTCGTGGTTTCCCTTTAAACAAATGGAACCCTCCAAGAAGACGCACCCCCCCCCCCCCCACAAATGGATGGTTTTCAAAACGGGGAACACCCTCCAAGAAGACACCACCCGCACGAGCTCTCAGCTCGGGTTCGGACGAACCGGACGAACCGGACGAACCGCTCAGGCTGCCACCTGCGACGCGGCCAAGAGAGAGCTCAAGGCGGGGATCGGCTCTTCACCGTGGCCATGACTTCGGGTTTTTACTCTTTAAAACAAATCAGAACACTTTGTATTTTGTTGTTTTTTGTTAATGGTTTTTTGATTTTGTGTCATTTTTGGCCGGGGGCCTATCACTGGGGTCATTCTTTTGACTAGTTGAGGTTCTCAAAATTCGGGGGGCGATAGGCTGCAAAGCGCCAGGTTTGTGTTGTTCCCGCTATCGCTGGGGCTCGTTCTTTTGACTATTTGAGGCGATCAAAATTCGAAACTGGGGTGGTTTCCCTTTACCATTCGGGGGGTGATAGGGGGTGACTTTGATAGTTCATGTGGCCATTATTTCGAGACACAGCCACACCTTGCGCAAAATTGGTGTGGATTGGGGAGTTGAACTCCAGTACCTTCTGACACATGGGGAAGGAATCCCCTTTTTTACACCCAAACCACCAATCCACCAATGAACAAGGTGACATATGGGTGTGAGTGAAGCCAAGCAAAGGAACCCCGGAGGAAGGTGTTTCCTTTTAGTTCCCGTTTAAACCCATCCAACAAGTTGAGGCACCCCCATTTCAGTTTAGAGTGAGTCCTGCGACCATTTTTTGTTGGGTTTGTCACAATCAACCGCCAGAACTATGTCAATTGCTTTTCCCAATCCTGGCCGCCAATTGCAGCAGAGTCCACCTCTTCATTGGGTTTGGTGTGCATCTTTGTGCTCAGTTTCGTCCCGAGCTCCCATGTGATAAAGGTGCCTTACTGGGGGATTTCCGATGTGTGGTTTGGGATTTGTGGAGGTTTGAGGTCGATGATTTAATTTGTGTTTGGTGTTGCATCCCTGACTCGCTTGATTAATCTCGTAGTAGAACACATCGGTGATTGATCCCATGTCTCGGACGAGGGGATGCCCATGAATGCCCTGACAATCCCGATATGGAGAGTTGCTGCGTTACATGCAAAGGTCTACATGAACTTACGCACAACAATGGGATATTGCGCTGTGTTGTCTTGATTTTACTCATATCTTTCTCGGGATTAACCTTTAGTTTAGAAATTGATCATGACTCGTCAGCTGTTCTGTTCTGTTTTCGTGGCTCCTTAAGCAAATGGAAGCCTATCAAGCTGGCTTCCACTTCGCTTTTGGTCAGCGCTTTTAGCTTTCGGTGCTCATCCCTTGGCACGGAGGAGGTTGCAACCTCTGAAATTCCATGGTGCCATGCTCCCTATGGAAGTCTGGACATACTGTGGGTGGATGAATTCCATTTCGCACCACTTTGAAACCATGGTTGAAACCATTGGTTTTGTTGGTATTTTTCAGTGGAATCAAAAAACCCTCATTTTCCAGGTTTCCGTAGGTGCGAAATGGAATTCGCCACCATCCACATGGAGCTCGCCTGGCGAATTCGCTCAGATGGCCTACAGAAGCCAGAATAACCTGCCAGCGTCCAGCGGCCCGCTGATGTGCTTCATCGGCAGGCCGGAATTCGCACGTGCGCCGGGGCGAGCTTTTCCTCGGGCTTTTTATGGGTCGGTGAAACAAGCCAGGTTTTGCTGGCAAGAGTGGATCCCTTCAAGAAAAGCTGCCTAATGGGATGTTGCAACTGGAAAGGATAATGTTGGTTTGGCCTCACGTGATTTGAGACTGTCAATACTAGCACTGTTGCAGCACCTTGAGACACGAACGGGGGGCCGCGTTCGAAGAAGTCGTTTGTTGGAAGGGTCGGGATTGACTGCTTCCCTTTTGCGCAACCTGCCAAGTGTTATGTTGGCAAGGATGGGATGAACCGGTTTCCTAGTCTACGTCCCCCAGCATACTGCCCTTTCACCTTTTTGGGGGGGAGGGTTCCCCTATTAAAATAGACTACAGAAAAAGAATTGGTGCCAACTTATTCCAACCTCTCCACTGGTTTGGACCTAGTACCACCAGAAGCGGTTGCCACCGGTTCCCCGGTTCAGCGCTCACAGGCTGGACGCCCAGAAGGGCTATGACATTCTGCTCGAGGCGATGATGGAGATCATGGAGGACGCCGGACACTTCCCCCCTCCCCCCCCCCGATTTTGTAGATTAATGGGGTGTGACTTGAGGGCTACTTGGGGTGACTTTGGGTGTGTGTGTGTGTGTGTTTTTGTTCCCCCGAGATGCTGGTTCCAGTCAGGTTCCCGCATTTCTTGCTGTGGGTTTGTATGTCCCTGTGTGTCGTTCTGTAGCCTCGGACGCACCAAAGTTGGATCCGGTCGATCCGGTGGAAGCGTCGGAGCGTCGGAGCCCAGGACGTGGAGATGCAGATGATCGTGGTGGGCGCCGGGCGTGCGGACTTGGTGGCACAGCCGCTGAGCCAAACACCCGCGCGGTGACCGCTGGACGGGACGCCGTCCATTTCACCAGGAAAACGCAAACAGGGGTGTCTTAGATCCGCCCCTTTTGGGTTTCAAGCTTGAAGCATCACCTCTTGGGGCAACGTGAGTTTCCTTTGTTCGGAGCGGGAGGTGTGGGGAGGTTAGGAGGATGCTTCTTTTCCTGGCTTTTCCAGCCTGTAGCCATGTGCAAAAAAGTAGGTATTTCAAGGTGTCGACGTAGCCTTCGGGATGGGGTTGGTGCAGAGGCACGCATGGGGGTCCCGCAAAGTAGGAAGAACTAAAAGGAGCCCACCTACCTTGGAGGGGCCCCCTGATTTTGAGAAGCTCCCATATGTACGGGCCAGAAGGAAACCTCTCATTTTGACTGGCTTGAAACTAGCCTTAGCGAGCCTGGGTCCAAAGTTGATCTGGTTTCCAAATGGCTGGTCAAAAAAAAAGAGTACCCAAAATGGGACCCTGGTAAATGGAGCCAAGGCCTAAAACCCGTGGTCTGGTGGTCACCAATTTTCACCCACACCCAAATGGCGTCAGTAAAAACATTTTTCGCCAAAGGGACACACCCGCCAATTCGTTTGACCGAAGGTTTTCCCTCGAGCCCGAAAAGAAAAAAAGACTTCAGCTGAGGACCAAGGCATTGGAGAAGAAGTTCCCCAACAAGCTCTTCTACGCAGGCCGTTTGTGGAAACAAGCTCTACCCCTTTTGAGAACTCGATGGTTGCTGCTGGTTTGGTTGCTTTGATTTCTTGATTGTTTTCTTGGTCGCTTGCTGGCTTGCTGGCTTGCTGGCTTGCCTGCTTGCTTGCGTGCTTGCTTGTTTTTGTTTTGTTTTTTTCCTATCTTTTGTTGTGTGCCTGATTTGTTGGCTTGCTTGGTTGGTTGCTTGATATGTCTTGATTTGAATGCTTGGTCGGTTGTTGGTTACAGCCCCTCACCCTTTTGCGCCCATGGAACAGGCTTTTCCCATACCGCGCGCTTGGTTTTTTCCCACCAGGCTGGGCTTGCATGGGCAACTTTGCATGGGAATGGTGCTGCTTCCCGGCCTTTTCGAAAAACCTTGGGCTTTGGGCAGACGGCAGACGGCAGGGCTTTCTTCCATTTGCAAAAGAATGTGTTTTTCTTTTCTGTCGGTTTTAAAGAGACTCTAGCACTTCTGTTTCTATTCTTAATGCCAGGGGACATATATCCACCAATGACAATCACTTCCGGATGTTTTCATTTTTGCCAGGGGGCGTATCCACAAATGGAGGTGTTCGAAAATGGGCCCCAAGCCAACAGCACAGCTCCACTTTGGGAACCAAAGAGCTCGGTCACTTGAGCCACGGCCCATGGGGAGGGGTGCCTTGGTTCGAGAGGAGGCCAAGCCAGTGGTTTTTTGGGAGGTTGTTTTACGGACCTCCGAAAAAAGAAGAATAAAAAACGCCAGTTGGGAGGTTTTTTGGGGCCAAGCCGAAAAAAAGAAGAATCAAGAAGCTGCCTCAAGGGTTGCAAGCCAGCTGCGGACCATTGCCCGCTTTGTTTTTTTCCAGCAAGTTGAGGGGACACGCCCGGCCCTGGTTACTCTCAGAACCTGAACCCCCTCCCCGCTGCCTTACTTCGGGAAAGCAAGACTAAACGAGATGAAAAGGTTGGATCCTAACACGTCTTTTCAGTTGTAAAGTGGACACACAGACACACGCCTGGTAGCTCCTGGTCAATACTTGTATCATTCACTTTCACCCCGGAAGAGAGGTTTACTCTGAAACCGGTTCCATCAAAAACAAACACACCCACCCACGCACCCAACCCAACCCCAACCCACCCACACCCACACCCACACCCAACCCAACCCACACCCACACCCAACCCAACCCACACCCACACCCACACCCACACCCAACCCACACCCACACCCACACCCAACCCAACCCGCACCCACACCCACACCCACACCCACACCCAACCCACACCCACACCCACACCCACCCCACACCCACCCCACCCCACCCCACCCCACCCCACCCCACCCCACCCCACCCCACCCACCCACCCACCCACCCACCCACCCACCCACCCACCCACCCACCCACCCACCCACCCACCCACCCACACCCACATTCCCGCACCCCAGCTGCGCCTTCGCCCCAAATCACCCCGCCAGGCTGGATGGGTGCGGAGCGTTATGCCCTGCTCGCGGGCTGCGACTTCACGCTGCTTCCTTCCAGGCGCCCTCTCTCGCGTGCGCGAATGCGAAGGGTTTTTCGTGGGTGGCTCGGAATCGTTTTTTGGGGGGAGCCCCCTTTTGGTTGGGTTCTTTAAAGGGTAGACCACCAGGAAAACCGCCTTTTTTGGGGCGGGGGCCCTCAAAGAAAAGCAAGAGAGACAGGTGTGACGTCTTTAATCCAATGCTACTCGCACTTCGCGGGCAGTCAGCCGCCTGACAGCCTCGAGGCGTGTCCGCCCGGAAACACCCAGTGGCGATCAATAGAACTCCCACTTCAAATCCAAGGGTTGGCTTTTAACATCACCTCCGGTGAAAAGGGGTATCTCAAGAAAAGTTGGCCACATTTAGTTGTGTAAATACTCCAGTCATTTCAAAACAACAGGGATCCACTCTAGAATCAACCACCAAGAGAAAGGATTGTTGCTGTAGAAATAGGGATTCCCTTCAAGTCAAGATCAACCCAGAAGACTGAGTGTCCTAAAAGAAGCTGGCCACTTTTAGTATGTTTAATTCAAGGGGAAATAAGACGTTCCATGTATTTACAATCAACCACAAACAAGGTTTTGATGGGCAAATAGGGGCTTCCTTTGATTCTGGATCATCCCACAAGCCAGAATGGTGATCCACAAACAAATGTCCTAAAACACGGGGGCGTCCCTTCAAACCAAAAAACATGTTGTCCTAGGTTCCCTTCAAGCTAGCAAACAGGGAATGTCCTAAATATTTGTATCTGCATACATATCTTGTATCCCTTGATTTTTTTAGTGACTCAGTGGAGGCCCAACCAAAAACCAAGAACCAGGGCCTTCCTTCAAAATCGACCGCGTGGGCGGCTTCGAGGTGGGAGCCCTGCGGCCTGGTGCAAATGGAGGCCATGCGGCTGGGCACTTGCCCCATCGTGGCGCCCACCGGAGGTCTCAAAGATACCGTGGAGGCCGGGGCCGGCGCCACGCGGAGAGAGCCAGGGGGGCGGGGGGTTCCTGGGGTAGGTCGCTTAGGTTGGTGTCTTTGATATTTGTTTGAGGGTTTGTGTGTTCAACAGTTGATTTAGGGAGTGATTGTTTTTTTTTTTCTTCTCTTGTGCGGGGTTGGCAACTTGTTAAGTATTCAGGTGTTGGGACGGCGCTTTGACTTGGATTTTATGCAAGAGTGCATGGGGCTGCATGAAGCCAAAACGTGAGACAGCTTCGTTCAATAACCGCACGCATCCCTCGAACGTTAAAAAAAAGCTTTTGTGGCGAGATCCCGAGAAAGTGTAACGAACAGTTTTTCAGAAAGGTAGCGGGTTGCGCAGGAATCTGGGTGTGTGCCGAGATTGCTGATCTTTCGGAGCATGCATCATCTTCACCAAACCGCTCCTCTCCTGCGAACTGCTTTTGACCCTATTTCTCACATGGCCTCTGATTTTCAAGAGACAACCACTTCAGAAGTGGTTGGTGGACATCAATCCCCACCACCAAAAAGTCCCCAAATAAATGCACAGGAACAGTAGCTGACACATTTCAAGCCAAAGATCTATCCTAGTGATGTCTCTACTTCGGAGCCCTCAACGCCCCGAAGCCCTGCACCAGTTGAGCGCCATTTGCTAATCAGCAGAAGCAACAATCAGATGGGCAATGATAGCGGTCAACGATCAAAGGCCGCTGGCGATGGAGTGTCACTTATCAACAAGCTCCATTGAGTAGACCTGAAAATCGGGCACTTGTCGTTGATCTTGCTGAGAAGCTGATGCTGAGTGCGCTGTTTGGTGTGTGACGGTCCTCGGTGCATGTGAACTTGAGCCATTTGTTCCCCTTCCATACGTGAAAGGTCTCTTGAAGAATGACATGGATGTTCTCCTTGCTGGTGCTCGGGTTCCAATTTGGTACCGGTTTTTCGAGCCACAGCCATGTGATGATGCAACAGCCTTTCTGGCCGTTTGGTAGGGATCTTTGAACACAAGCACTTTTTGGATGAAACTTTGTGGATTTTGTCCATTGGACCCACTAAGCGTTTTAAACAAATGCAGAGGGGTCAACAGCCACCAAGTAGGGCTTTGGGAGGAGAACCATGTTTTAACCCGCAGCCACTTTTTCTGAATAGGGCTCCTATCGCAAGCGTGGTGTACGCTTGCACCAGACTTGCGCTCCAATTGATGCTCGCAAAGCGGTTTTAACTTCCATTCATTCCAACTCCAAGCTGTTTGGACATCACCTGGGCGAACCTTAGGTTGCCTTCAAGCAGTTGGTTCCCAGCCATCCGGTTCCTTCGCTTCGCCCATTTACACCACGAAAGGTTTCCGACTTTCAGCGGATCACAAAAAAACGGCCCCTTTTGCAGGGGATCCGAAAACGGGCCGCGCAGTTCAAGCAGCTGCTTATTTTGGCAGGAGGAAACCGTGGTAGTGCACTTTTTGTTGCTGCTTTTTTGGTGGAGAATACCGTGTCCTGCCCTCCTTCTTTTGGGTGCGGCGTGCCATGCGACAGGATGGCTTGAACGGCATTTGGACTGACTCGGAGATGACCGTTGAGGCCATCGTGGACGAGGAGTGCCGGCAGAGCTGCTAGGGATGCGCTCCCTCCCCCCCCCAAAAAAAAGCAAGCAAGCAAATACTAGGTCTCCCAGCTAGGTGCCAACTTTTACCGTTTCTTTTTTGGTTGGCAGGGTTCCAATTTACTAAAATAGACCACAGCAAAAAAGGGTACCTTATTCTAACCTCTCTACTGGAGGACCTAGAATAAATCAATCAATACACACATAAGCATCAAAACAAGAACAATGTTAGTGGCTCCCAGCCATCTTTTTAGCTGTGTTTAGTTGGTTCGGTGGTTGGATTTCCATTCAAACCACTCGAAGTTAAACTTTTTGCAGGGGATCCGAGGGCAGCCCAGCACAATGATTAGAGCCTTTCGCTTCCACTTCAAAGCCACAACAGCACGACACTCCCACGTGCAATGTTGTTCCTTGGGGGAAACATGTCGGCGCTTGTGTGGACCATGTGTAATTATATTAGTTCCCTTGTGAACCGTGTGTTGATCATTATGTTTTTTTTCCGCGTTTTTTCAGGGAGCCACAAGAGCGCAGGGTGGTCTCTGTTGGACCTCATCGGAGCATGCAACGTTTTCCTCATAAAAGTGTAGCTTATCTCTTGGTACTCCTGTCAGAGCCAAGGGGCAAGAACACCTCCGGCTGATGAGGATGCCCTTGCGAGGCTCAAAAATGCCTAAGTTGGGCGGTCAACAGGACAGGTGCCCCTATTGAGTCCTATCATGTGGGACCGCCGTGTGAAACAAGGTGGTCATATGTTAGACATAGTCCATGATGTGCTTTGTGGTTATTTCCGCGTTGAAAAGCCAAGATCAGGTATCCACCAATTGGCGGTTTGCATTGGTTGGTTTGCCCTTTGAAAGAAGCCCCGGCAAATGGGAAGGCCTCAGGGACCCCGGTGCAAAAGAAAATCATCGGGCGAGTGAAGGTGAAAACTCCAACTCGCCACGAAAAAAGGCTCGAGCCAAGGGGTTTGGGAAGGTCAACTGGCCATTTGTGCGCCTGGGACATGCAGATGTGAAAGTACAGATGGCCTAGCGGTTTTCACGGGTGCTAGCACCCCCTGTTGCCCACCCGAGAGCATCATGGAAAAGCGCGGCATGAACTTGCGCTAAACCATGTTCGAGGGTATTGCAATTTAGCTCCCCACAGAAAAGAACATAGTCAGGTGAAGCTGGCCATGTCTGTTTGAGTGGTAAATGTTAGTTGCCACAAGCAGATACGCGATGGGTATAAACATAATTAATGAAACAAACCGTGACCCCGCCCTTTGCAACGGGCGGTCGTTTTCTTTTCACATGGTTTCACGGTTTACCCTATAGAGGGCAAAGCAAGGGGGGGAAGGCACCATAACGTCCAAGTCACCAAAGCAGAGGGGGGGGGGGCAATAGCCAACGGTCAGGATTGGTACCCCCTAACGTCCAAACCACCAAACCAGATGGGGGGGCGAATTTGCACATGACCAAACTTTCAGCTCAGGGAATGTGGGAATGAGCCCAAAAAAATCCCTTGAAGGAAACCACCAAGTCATCTGGGGCGGAGGGAGGGGGGAGGGAGCCCAAATAAGCCCATTAAGGGCGTAAAAATAAGGGGCTTCTTTAGGCTCCCTCCCTCCCTCCGCAGCCCCGATCGAGCAAAGCTCTGGTCCCGGTTAGGAGTCGGTGGCTTCCTTGGCTCGCGCCCTAAAGCGGGCCGTGAAGCTCTTCAAGGACAGCCCGCAAAAGGCGGGGGATGCGACGCACTCCGTGATGCGAGCAAAGAAGCAGGCAGAACAAAGCCATCATCTCACTGAGTGGCCAAGTGACCCAAGGAACCAAGGGGCCAAGGAACTAAGGAACCCGAGCAACCCGAGCAACCCGAGCAACCCGAGCAACCCGAGCAACAAGAGCAACCCGAGTAACAGAGCAACCCAAGCAGCCAAGCAACCAAGAAACCAAGCAAGCACGCAACCAAGCAACCCAAGCAACCCAAGCAACCAAGGAACCAAGGAACCAAGCAAGCACGCAACCAAGCAACCAAGCAGCCCAAGCAACCAAGCAAGCACGCAACCAAGCAGCCCAAGCAACCCAAGAAACCAAGCAAGCGCGCAACCAAGCAACCCAAGCAACCAAGCAAGCACGCAACCACGCAAGCAAGCAAGCAAGCAACCAAGCAACCAAGCAACCAAGAAACCAAGCAACCAAGCAACCGAGCAACCAAGCAACCAAGCAACAAGCAACCAAGCAACCAAGCGACCGAGCAAGCACGCAACCAAGCAAGCAAGCAAGCAACCAAGCAACCAAGCAACCAAGGAACCGAGCAACCAAGCAACCAAGAAACCAAGCAACCAAGCAACCGAGCAACCAAGCAACCAAGCAACAAGCAACCAAGCCACCAAGCGACCGAGCAAGCACGCAACCAAGCAAGCAAGCAACCAAGAAACCAAGGAACCAAGCAAGCAAGCAAGCAACCAAGCAACCAAGAAACCAAGGAACCGAGCAACCAACCAACCAAGAAACCAAGCAACCAAGCAACCCAAGCAACCCAAGCAACCAAGAAACCAAGGAACCGAGCAACCAAGCAAGCAAGCAACCAAGCAACCAAGAAACAAGCAACCAAGCAACCAAGCGACCGAGCGACCGAGCGACCGATTGCAGGTGGTGGAGATGAAGAAGGCTGCCATGGCCGCGGCCGCTGAGTTCACTTGGACCAACGCAGCGCTGCAGTACGAGGATCGACCGCCTCGGGATCCGTCCGGCCGTCAAAATCTTGGGCCATTTTTGGTATCCCCTTCACCCTTTAAAGGCAGCACCCACCGGCGGCACCAAGGCCCAAAATGCAAAAAGCACATATTTTTGCCAACCCCACAGGTGCCAACTCGTCTAAGAGTCTAGGCACACCAACAGCGGCCTTGCAAAGAATTTATATGCAACCGCACGAGGTGATCAAAAGACAAATCCAGCAGAACCTGCCACATGCGGAAGTCGCGAGTGGTTTTGAATTGGTTTGGGGAATTGATCCTCTCATTTTTGTGGAGGGTAAATGGATAAACCGGAAAAACCATCCAACTGCCAAACCAAACCCCTCCAATTCGAAGGTAAGAAAGGGGGTTCCCAAAATCTGGAAGCTATCGGCAGATTTGAATGACGTACATGGCCCGGATGTGGGTTCCTTTCTGGACGAAACTTCAGCCCACCGAGACTCATCTTCGGTTGTTTTTTTCGGTGCGCTGACCCAACATCACGCGAGTTTGTGCGTTGTTGGAGTCCTTCGTTTAGCCGAGAGAAACAGACAGAGATGTCTGGGCGCAGATTTATTTCTACTGTTCTGCTCTGCCCAAACCAGCCCTGTGACATATTGGCATAATATATATATATATAGTTATATGGGTTTGTTGTTGTTTGGTCTGGGATAATCCGCAGCCCTCTTACAGGGTGTGAAGACACACTGTGTACCCTATGCACCGGAGGCTCCAAGTCATAGAGGGCTCCAGTATCAAACAGAGCTGCTCCAAGCTACAGCCAAAGCCTGAAAGTATGAAACTCTGTCCGCTTGAGGTGCTTGCGGGATTTGGGACATGGGAGAAAGACGAAGAATGGGGCGGGGGTGCTGCTTGGTGTCCTTTTGGCTCTCTATACCAGATTCTAATTTCGTACCCCAAGGCCCGATCGTGTGCAAAGTCTCTGCCCGGTTTTTCGCGCTAGACATGGAGGTGTCTTGGGGATCTCTATGGATCCCTCAAGTCTTTATTGGCGAGTTCCTCCAACCAAGGGGGTTGCCGAGCACAGCTGCACACCGGGCTTTCCAAGCCCGACGAAGGGCAGCTTTCCGTTGAGCCCTTGCGGCTTTACCGCGCGAGTCGAGTCAAGTCGGGAAACAGGGCGATGCAGCCAAGGCTTCGCCAACTCCACGAAGGTGTGAAGCCTGAGTCTTTTCATAGGTTTCAGAGTGAATATAGTTTGGTACTTGTTTGTTTGTCGCACATGGAAGCTTGGGAAGCTTACGGTCCGCCATCGCATACGACAACATCCGTTTTCGTGGGTTGAGGTACACCGCATGCGAAACCACAGGGAGTCATATTTGTGGCGAGCCATACAACGTATGTGCCATAGGCGGTCTTCCGAACCCCTACTTGTAGAAACTAAACGGAAAAGGATCCCTCGAAACACCTCCGCACCGGTGGCCTGTCTTCTTTTTCCCGAAAGCATCGCGAAGGGTTCTTCCGTGCGGAGCCCTTGGACAAGTTACATAGAGCCAAGTTACATAGAGCCAAGTTACATAGAGCCAAGTTACATAGAGCCAAGTTACATAGAGCCAAGTTACATAGAGCCAAGTTACATAGAGCCAAGTTACATAGAGCCAAGTTACATAGAGCCAAGTTACATAGAGCCAAGTTACATAGAGCCAAGTTACATAGAGCCAAGTTAGAGCCAAGGAGCTTAGGTAGAGCTTAGAGCTTCGGCGTTAGCAGCTATGTAAGTTAGTTTAGGTTTCTAAGGCGCCGGGGCGGGAGTTTGATCGTCGCTCGGGATTGCGACCCTCTGCGGAGATTCGCGTGGTCGAGGTTCAAAAACTGAGGACTTTTTACAATTTCTAGCATGCCCGCGCGACCCTCTGCGGAGATTCGCGTGGTCGAGGTTCAAAAACTGATTTTAAACCAGAAGAAGTGGAACTAAGATACAGGCACCAACATTCTAAGATACCAAGATTTAGTTTTGTTTGCCAGGCCCACATCCCAACCCTTCCCTGTGCCCACATCCCAACCCTTCCCTGTGCCCACCCCCTGCACTGTGGCTCGGACTACTTCATGGAATACTTGGAGCAGCAGTTCACAGGGAGGGAGGGTGGGTAAAAACATAGGCACCGCTGAAAAGCGGGTAGCGCTGAAAAGCGCACCATTTTTTTGGGCACATGGTAAAGATGACCAAGCAGGCCTGGCCAGAGAGGGAGGATGGTCATGGGGCACTTTAGCCTGCACCAAGACTGCAATATTCAATGGCCTAGTGGTCAATATATATCCCTGCTTTGCTTCAGAACTGTAACAACTGCAAAGCACTATGCATAGAGGGCACAGCCATTGAGAAAATGCATGTGGGGCTACGTGTGCTGACCATGACCCTAAGTTTCATGCCCTGTTGCACACCCGTGCACCAAACCACACTGCAGCCACAATGTGTTTGCACACAGACGCTTGCAGCCAAAGAAGTTGCCATTTGACTGTTTGGGGCAGCTGGGCACTAAGGCTCAAGCCCTGCACTGAGGTTCACTAAGGCCCCAGCAGAGCGGAGCCTGCTGCAAGCTAAGGTGCAGACACTAAGGCCCAGGCATCTAAGGCCCTCACTTCAGGGTGACACAGGCCTGGCAGGCAAAGAGGCAATGTTGCCACTCACTAGGGCGCAGTCACATTGTGGGGTTGTAAGCCTGCCAAGGCATGGACTCCATGCCTTGGATTTTCCTATCACTGTAGGGGTTGGGAACAAGTAAGACAAAGGCCAGAGGCTTAAAGGATGTTCAAGGCAAGTTTTCGCAGTTCACCCCAGCCCTTGTCAGACACTAGGGAGGGCCCCACTGACTTTTGAAGGTGTTGACCGATTGGAGGCTGGGGTTCTGCCAGCCAATGTTGCACTTTCGCCAGGACAACTGTTCAGCTTTGATGCTCCTTGATGGGATTGTCAAATTTGAACACCAATTACACACTAAACATTAATGCCAGAAACCTTGAAGACATCATGCAAGGGGGAGGGCAAACCTTCAATCAACCAAGTGGCGCAAAACATCTAATTTCCAAACAGCTCCATTGGGCAGGAAATTCGTTCAGCACCAGACCAATAAATGCTCCAGTCCCCCTCCCTGCCCCCCAGCTGCAAGCCATGCGCGTCAGCCCCAAAGCCCCAAGTGCATGTGCTGCATCGGTTGACCCTGATGAGTGCTGCCCGCAGGTGGGCTCTTCAATTGCAACGCAAGAAGACATGTACACAGTGACCTAAACAGGCGCAACTGAGCTGCTCAGCAAAGGCCACGCACGGCACATGCAACCACACATGGGTAACACACACACACACAAACACCCACCGCTTCACAAGCTTTTTTCCAGAACGGCGCCAGGTAGCCAAGTTCAAGCTAGCCTGCAGGCCTGTAGGCCTGCAATGCTGGCTTCACTTCTTAGACATCTCAGGCTTCTTGGCATTTGATGGCTGGCTCTTGGAAGAAGAGCTCTGCTCCTGCTTCTCCTGCAAGTCCATGATCTGAAAGTGCAAGTCTGCATTCTCAATGCAGAGGGCGTCCTTTTCCTGCGGTCAAGTCAGGGGTAGCAACTGCCAGGCCCATGGTCATGCTTGGTCAACCCTGCCTGGTTGCACTTGTCATAGACCCGCTTCCACATCCCCTGGTGCTTCTCCAGAACAACGTCCCTGCCCTTCTTGATCTTCTCAGTCTCTTGCTCAGCCTTGGCACGGAGGCACGTTTCCTCCATCAGATCATTCGCAACGTGCTTGAGTGCAGAGTTCAGCTCCTTCACATCATTCTTCAAGATGCAAATTTTCTTGTTGGAGGTTGCAGCCTCCTCTGTGGCCACCTTGACAGCCTTCTTGAGTGTTCTGACACCTTGCCGCTTCTCATACGAAAGCCCTCTCTGTTGGGGCATTGCCTGCAAGCTGTCTGGACTGCAAGCCTGCTGGCCTGCATCTGTGCTGTGCTGTGAGCCAAAAACTCATGGCAGTTCACATTGGGCATGCAAAGGTGCCCACCCACGGCAGGCACATCATTCCACTGGCTGGCCATTCGTTCAACATTATCATTTCGGTGTGCGCACACAATTACCCAGTACAGTAGCAGGCTCAACAAGACAACAATTTGTTTTCCTCTCAAACTGACATCCTCACAGCCGACCAGCAGATTGGCTTCCCCAAAGCACCTGGGCATGGCTGAGCGCAGAAGACACAACTTTTCAAGGATACCCAAAGGCTAGACACAACTGGCAGACAGCCCACAGACACCACAGCTTCAAGAATCCAGGGGTTGTCTCTTTGTGGCAAAAATATAATGAATCGAGCTTCACAATGTTAAACAGTCACCCCCTCAAAATAGCAGTGTGTCACACATTACAGTGGCACGCAAGTCCGGCCCCTCACCTGGTGCGCCCATGGTGGGTGTCTACTTCAAAGCATGGCAGCTGTCATTAAAGGCATCCTGGAACTGCTTTTTGGGTTGTTACTCTCTTTGGTTTTGCCTGACCAGCATCATTGCATTCACAATTTTGGATGGGCCATTTCTCCAAGTGCAGGCAGTGCTGAGCCACTCCAAGGCCAACACACATGCCTTCACTTTGGGGAAAGAACTTCAAAAGAACGAGTGCGGGCATTTTCCCCTGGCAAGCCTTGGATTTTGGGTGGACCATGCCATGGATGCCCCATGCCATGGATGCCATGGCATGGACAGGGCTGTTGGGATTTTGGGCACCTTCCAAACCCTGAAAAATTGGCGCACACACACACAAAGCCCAGGGTTATGGACATGAAAGCAGCCACTGAGGCCATGGCAATCTGGAGACATCACCTGGCAGACATGGGATGGCAAGACCCGAAAGGAGAAGTGCCTTTTCAATATGAAAAGAATCTCGTCTCTCTTTTTCTGGCATGCTCAGCAAAAATATCGCATGGCTATCAAAAGAAGTAGGCAGCAAACTGCGACGCAGTAGTGGAGACATGCGATGTCCCAGGACAAGTTCCTCACCAAAAGCCTGGTCTCATGCAACTCCTCTTGGTTGGCCTCAAGGGTGCGCCTCATGGGTCCAAGGCAGGTCTGAAGCTCTGCCTGCAGGTCTGCAAGCCTTCCAAGTGCCTCCTGCAGGTCTGCAAGCCTTCCAAGTGCCTCCTGAAGCTCAGGTGTGCAGGAGCTGTTCATGGCTCAAAGCAACAGGAAAAAGGGCCACCTAGCGCACTGTGTGCTTGAGCAGAGGGGGCTCAGGAGGCCTGATATGCCAACGCAGCACATGGCAAAGACCACCTGTGGCTAGCTGCGCAAGGTAAACATGCAAGGATGGCCACCCCACAGCCAAGGAGGGAACAGGGGCTTGATGTGGGAACCTAGGCTGCAAATGCAAGAAATCCCACGCGTGCAGCTCAAGTTGGTCTTGAGGACCATGAACTGCCAAAGAGCCCTAATGACACAGGGGTGGGGGCACAAAAGTGGCTAAGAGGCACCACCAGTGGTGTAAGAGTGCAGGAACTCTGAGGGCTGAGCTAGCAGAAGATGCCTGGGCACATGGGTTAAGACTAACTTACACGCTTGCGAAACCGGGTGTGCAAACGCATGGATTGGCCAGGCGCAAACTTGTCTCCCACAGGCTAGGGCAAAAGGTCAGCAACGGGGCCAAAACTGGACCACTCCTGTGTAGATTAGTTGGCCTGGAAAATGCTGCTTATTGGATGAGGCATGGGCTTTGCCTCATGGAAAAATCCCATGGTGTCAGGTGACTATCATCAATTTACCATTGCGAGCTCAAACCATCCCTCCCTGATCCCTGCCAGCCTGGCATCAGATCATCCTGCCAGCCTGCAAGCCTGCAAGCCAGTTCTTCTTCACTTGGCCACATCCTTGGCACACTCGGCATCACCCTCAGCCTCCAAAGCAGCGCCATCTTCCAAGTTGGTGGCCACAGCTCCCTGCTCTTCAATCCATGCGCGAAAGACAATCAAGCAGTTCCCGCAACAGCAGTGATTGGGGTGCTGGTCTTGCTGCCAGTAGGTGTCATCTACATCAGAAAAGTCGCCCAGCTGGAGGGTTTGGGTGCGCTGCCTCTTCCCCTGCCTGGCAAAGTAAGATGGTGCAGCAGCATCTGCTCTTGGAATGTCTTTGGCTGCCACAGAGAGCTCAGTGCTTGAAGGCTGGCTCTGGGCTGACTGAAGGATCTCAGCAGCCTCCTCCAGAGCTTCATGCAGCGTCTCCATGCGACGCACCCTTGCCATGGCAACGGAGTGCCTGCAGGCTACTCTACAAGTGCAAGCTGCAAGGTGGTGGACTGTGACTGTGGCTATGTTGAATCATGCATGTGTGACAATGAGTAAACATTCACAGGCCTGGTGGCCTGCAAGCTTAGCTTGAACACTCTGCACCAATCACATCACGCATTACTGGACCATGCGCTGCACACTCCGGTGCAGTATCCTGTCAAGCTCTTCACATGACATGACATCTGTGCGGCGCTGCTCCCTGCATTGCAGCTTTTGTCACAGATCACCCAAATGTGTCTGTGAACAAGCCCAAAATGCTGCCAGTACTCATTGGCAGCCGGCTTTTCAATGCAGTGCAAGACTGCAAGCCTGCATGCATGTGACCTACATATTTGCAGCTCAAGCCTGCATGTCTGTGCAGGATCTCAGAGCTTGGCAATGACATCCTTTGGCAGGGAGCTGGTCGCCTTCATGCATGCCTGTGGCAGCATGCCCTTGAACTTGTTCGCCTGGTCATCATACTCCAACGCAAACACCATCTCTACATGGGTGAGGTTGGCAAGGTTCACGTAGCAGGAGATCTTGGCTGGGGTGATCTCAGCAGAGGGGAACTCGCCTCCCTCATTTGGCTCCAGAATAGTTGGTTTCAAGCATGCTGCCTCCAGGGCATGCACCTTCCAGTTGACCTTGCCCTGCTCTGTCACAGCCTCAACTTTGTGAAGGTGGATCTGGCACTGTGGCAATGAGGCTGCAGTCATGGCTTTCAAGACCTCCTGCAAAGGCACTGGGCTGCCAAGGAAGCCTGCCAAAGATGATGGCAAGGTCTTGCCTGATTTGGGTCGCAGGAGCACCTTGGAACTCTCGGTCAGCTTGTACGGAATCATGCCGCCTCCCTGCTCCAGCAGGGTTGAGGCCTCTGAGCCTGTCTTGAAGAGGCCATGGATGGGGAAGAGCACACCGCTCAAGGTGGTCTCCGCCAGGCCCTTCACATAGACATCGCCCATCTTGGAGACATAGAGCTCCCACGTGCCCATGCCCGGTGGATTGCAACGGCCCATGCCCTTCAACTGCTCCGGCTTCAAGCCAGACTCAAGCTTCACCTCTGCCCTGGAGACCTTCTCCAACCTAAGGGTGCAAACAGGCAATGCCATGAGCCAACGCATGTGCCCTGCAAAAGCTTCTCTTGCAAGCTGAAAAGTACTTATCTGCTAACCAAGGAGCTGTTCCACAGGAATGTCTGCCTCTCGCTTGTTGCGGACAGTGCCAGCCGGATTGAACTCGTCATTGTGCTGCTTCACAATGTCAGCCCATGCCAGCCCTGACCAGACTTCACTGCTTGGCAGGCTTGTCTTACTGCAGGCCTGTCCCTTGTCCATGGTGGTCTTCAAGAAGGGCAACTCCAAGTTGGTTGTCTGTGGCACTGTGAGCTCAAACACGGACATGTCCAGCTGGGGGGCCTGGGACTTGTCTGCAGGCCTGGGGGCCTGTAGGCCTGCAGGCATCTTGGCCAATGCATACTCACCTCGCGCAATTGCACCCTGGACATGCTCTTCCAACATGGTCTGCACATTCTTGGCCACAATCTGCTTCACAGTTGCGCTTGGGGCCCAGCACAAGCCAATGTAGGCCAGGTCTGGCCAAGTCTTCATGCCAGCTGCAGTCCCAGTCTTGCAGGAGTTCAGACTGGCGACGGCCTTGCCAAGCTCAGCGTCGTACAAGGTCTCGTCACGGATCAGCACAGTGTTGGTGGTCTTCAGCTTGGTGCCTGAGAGAATTGTCAGCAGCAAGTCATAAAAGAAGGCATGGCCACTGTAGTGCTGACGCCTTTCTGCGTCTGCATCCCGGTTGGTCTGCCCAGTCTGTGCAAATGCCAAGTCCTTCCAGAAGTTCAGCATGTCGACCCTTTGCATGACATTCAGCAGGCCCGGGACAGCCTTGCGCTTCAGGTGGATGAGCCAAAGATGCCTGCAAGTTATCTGCAACTGTGGCAGAGACCACCACCCACACCTGCAGGCCCAGGTCTCTCTCATCAGAGTACATGGTTTGCTCATTGAAGAGCGCCGTGCACCTGAAAGCTTTGATGCTCTCACAGGTCTCAAGTTCAGCCCTCCACAAGGCTTGGTGCCTGGCCACGGACTCTTCCCGCAAGGCCTTCCCTGCATTCTTTGTTCCATGCCCCTGCCCATGTTCTGGCTGGTTGGGAGGGAGGACCACACACATTGAAATTTCTGGATTGCTGGCCAGCTCAGCACTCATGTGGGCAACAGTGTTGCGCACCAGTGTGCTGGCCTGAGCTCCAAGCATGGGCACATTCACAAAGGTGATGATGGGCACATTTGACTTCCCCACAAGCAGTCGTGCAGCAAGAGTCTGGTGCACGGAGCTTTCTGCAGACTGGCAGGCCTGCAGGTCTTTGCAGGCCTGCGCTTGGTAGTACAATCCATGCTCCTGCCAAACATCCTTCACAGCAGCAGCAAGATGCTGCTGCCACTCACTGTCAGCTGCAAGTGTTGCAGTCTGATGGCGCGTGGCTGCTGCCCGGTGCGCTCGCATAGCATCTTGCTCTTTCCTCAAGCCTCGGGCCAAACCGATCAGGACACGCAAGGTTGCCTGCTCCTCTTCATCCATGTCAAACGCTTCTGGAAGAGCTGCCTGATCTGCAGTGCCCTCCGGGGTAAATCCCAGGTCTGCAAGCTTGAAGTCAGGCCTGCAGGCCTGAATCTCTGGGAGGAGCTTGCTGTCAAAGTGCCCTGTCCTCCAGGTGTGCTGCAGCTTGCAAAAGCCACCCTCTCCCAGCAGCTTTTCCAGATCTGATTTGAAATGGACCATGAAGCTGGCCATCAGCATAACCTCTGCTTCTCGGCCAGAATCCCTGAACTGGCCACAGACCTGCGGCTGATAGATTGGTGGAGCCTGCCCTCGGTCATAGTACTCCTGCAACTTGGCATTCCATTTCGTCTCAAGCCTTTTCAAGAACTCTGCAACCTTGTCCCAGGAATGCTTGGATATCTCATGCCACAACGGGTTGCTCTGGGCTGAGAACTTGCCTGACAAAGATTTCTTTGGGATCAGAAAAGGCTGCCCAACCAAGCTCAATGGCGCCGCTGTCTGGGCTGGAGCCTCTGTCCCCCAGATGAGCTTGAGGGCCCTGCGGAGATTCAGAGGGGCCTCATCAAAGAAGTACAATGCCGCAATCTCATTTGTGTTGATTTTGGCTTTTCCAACTGCCTGCTTGTTGTGGCGATAGATGGTCTCCTGGAGCAGGTCCTGCCTGCACTTCCGTGAGCCAGAGTTGATCTTGTGGCTGACAATCTTCTCAAACCTAGGGCTGCCCACTTTCAAGGACCAAGTTTTCAAGGCTGTCATTTTCAATATAGATGCGGCCAAGCCACATGAAATGGATGTTGTAAATCATTGGCCTGACCCTGGCTGACGCATCTGTCTTCACCCTCAAGCTCTCCAGGGACTGCGTCTCGACAGAGCTTTTTGGGTTGCAGGTGCCATAGAGACCTCAGGCAGCAACTGCAGCAGCAGCAGCAACAACAACAACAACAACAACAACAACAACAACAACAACAACAACAACAACAACAACAACAGCAGCAGCCACGTCTTCAAGTGCAACAACAGCTTTTTTGCATGGTTGTCAAGGTACACATGGCTCCTAATCCAATGGAAGTGTTGAAACTACCTCCAGCCTGCTACACTTCAATGACACTACTTCCAGCCAAGGGGCACAGGCACTTCAGCAATCGCTTGGCCAGTTCACACTTGATGGCCTGCTGGTCTGCTGGCCTGTCAGTGGACTCCATGATGCCCAACTTCAGCACAGCCCAGCACAGCAAGTGGCAGGCCATGGTCACTGAGCTGCCAATGCTGATGCCCACAGTGAAGCACTCTATCTCAGGGCTGTTGCCTTTGGACCAGGGGCACCCCCAATCAAAGAGGAGCTCCAGTGGGTATTTGGCAGTCTCATTGCCATGCCCAATCAGCAGCTTCTGCATGTTGTCGAACACTGCGTGCAGTGGAGGTGCCCCCTTCACATGGGACTGCTCATGCACGCCTATCTGCCACAGCCTCAGGGAAAACTTGGTCAAGTGCTCCATGCCATTCTCAGTGTACTTCAAGCTATCAGGCCTGCTGGACTGAAAGCCTGTCAAGGCCTCCACCTGGCCAAGGTCTTGACACTTGTCCAGCAAGTCATCAAGTCTGGCTTTGTAGGCCAGACGGGAGTCTTCAGTGGCAAGCTTGTCTGCAAACCATTCACACACATCCGTGAACTTCGGGAAGCCCTGGGCATCCTTGGTGTCCATCTCCCCCTTCAGGCAGGCCAAGCACTCGTTCAAGATCTTAGCCATTTCGTCTTGGTGACAAAGGCCATCATCCACTTCCATTGCTAAGGTGGCCAAGCAAACAAGGCTTTATTTTAGACACAGCTGGCAAGCCACACACATCCGCAACTGAAGGCTCACATCCACAAGCGCCCAAGGATCACATGCAAAACTCAAGCCATGGACACAAAGGAGTTCTAGTTTGTGAAATGGCCATGCCAAGCGCATCGCTGATTTTGCTCCACAAGCCCTGCTGCACTTGACTACAGGCCTGCTGGCCTGCTTGCCTGCCCCTTGCAAACTGCCCCCAGTTTGAACTGATGGCTCCCATATCAAGTGCTACGAGGCCGGACCAATTCCAAAAAAGCTTCCGCAGCCTCTACAGCAGTGGACTCAGGTTTGTACAGCGTCCACCAAGTCCTCTCATGGTGATCCTTCCAAAAGTTGGATGGGATGCTCTGGTAAAACGCTTCCCGTCTGAAACGCCACTGCATTTTGCCATCCAGATTCTCTGGGCACTTGCGGCCAGCAAAGGTTGCCCGTGTAGGCCAGCTCACCTTGGAATCCTCAGGCTCAGAGAGGGCATTGGCCTCAACAGCGTCCTCAATCTCAGGAGCGTCCTCAATCTCAGGAGCATCCTCGATCTCAGGAGCATCCTCAGGCTCAGGGGTGGCATTGGTCTCAGGGGCAGCCTTGGTCTTCTTGGCCTTGCTCTTGGCGGTGGCCTTGTTGGCAGTGGCCTTGGTCTTCTTGGCCTTGGTCTTGGCCGTGGCCTGGGTCTTCTTGGCCTTGGTCTTGGCAGTCACCTTGGTCTTCTTGGCCTTGGTCTTGGCAGTCACCTTGGTCTTCTTGGCCTTGGTCTTGGCAGTCGCCTTGGTCTTCTTGGCCTTGCTCTCCTTGGCAGTGGCCTTGGCAGCTGGCTTGGTCTTGGCAGCCTTGGCCAACTTGGCATCAATCTTGCGGGTGTCCAGCTGGAAGCCATTGCCACCACCATCAGGCTTCTGAGGCTCCAAATCAGGCACCACGATTCCGGTCTTCTTGATTGCTTTTTGCTCCATGTCTGTGAGCACCCCGTTGATTTCGGTGAAGTTCACGCTTTCCTTGGCAACCTCCTGGCAAGGCGTCTGCAACTCAAAGTCAAGCTTGCGAGGAAGGGGGGTGATGCCATCATCTGATTCTTCCCGGGGCCGCACATTGCGTGCAGTGTCTGGGCTTGGTGTGGCGCGCTTCAGCACAGGCGGAGATGCTGTGACCAAGCCGCTGTTTCCAGGCAAGCTGTCAGCTGCTGGAGCCTGCAGGTCTGCAGGCATGTCAGCAACTTGGCCTGGGACTGCACCAGGTTCATCGCAGAATTGTGGGTCTGGCTGACTGAGCCCACCCTCTAGCTGCACAGGGAAGCGTAGTGTCCCACCAAACATATCAACTACAGCCCAGTTCTGCCCTAGTGCCCACCTGACATGGAATGGCTGCAAGACAGTTCAACACATTTGCCAATGCCAAGTCGCACCAAGTAACATGCTCATGCCATGAAGCAGCCACACACCTTTTCATCCCCACACCTGGCATTGCAAAATGCTGCAACCCCAAACTTCCCCATGCTCAAACAAATCCAAGGTCCTATGACCATGGATCATAAGACCCCTCTTCAACGGTTGCAGGGCAAAGCTTAGTCCCTGCTTTCGTGTGAGCCTTGCCTTTGGCTTTGGCCTTGCCTTTGGCTTTGGCCTTGCCTTTGGCTTTGGCCTTGCCTTTGGCTTTGGCCTGGCCTTTGGCCTTTGGGCTCTGGCGATTCAGAGCAGGATCACCGCCCCATGGATCTTCAAGATCTTGCAGGTCCATTACTGGGGCTGCAGGCCTGCTGGCCTGCATGCTGGAAATTGCCCAAGTTCTCCATGCTTGAACCATGGCCTCTCCCATCGCACTTGGGTAAAGCCCACTTTCCTTCAAGAGCTGGCCCTTGCCATTCACTTGCACAGACCCATCTGGCAAGTCCACACGGTCCATGAGAGGGATGTGCTCACACTGGCATCCACAGTCCCGTGCGCATGGAGCGAACCAGGCACTGTTGCACATGAACTTGAAGCGTTTTTTGAATGTTGGCCGCTTCCACTCAAAAACGCATCTGTCCACAAAGAAGAAGCTGAGCTTGCAGGCCATCTCCTTTTTGAAGTCATCAATGTGCTTCTGCAAGAAGGAGAAAATCATGCTTCCAGATGGATTTTCAAAGCAAGCATGCAGCCCTCTAGCAGTGGCCACAATAAACAGCAGAAAGCCAACTCGAGCCATGAAGTTGCCATCCCTGACCAGTTGTGAGGACGGATCGCCTTCAATGTTGCCGGCTTTCCTTTTTGTCACAGAGCTGCAGGCCCACCCAAATGACTTGCACTCGGGCGCCACGCAAAACAAGCCACCCTCCTTGACCCTCATGAGCAGAGTCACAGCCTGCAAAAACCCAGCCTCCTGGAGGACACTGGCTTGGCCAGGGTTGAGGTAGTCAAACCCTTCTGCGCTGAGTCCTGCTTTCCGGGCTGCCTGGACCACTGACTCAGCCATGGAGAACACCTCTAGCACATCCAGGTCACGAGGCAGTTCTGTGAAGTGGGGGCTGGTCAGAATCGATATGGCCGTAAAGCCAAAGATGGTAATGGCACAGTGGGCAACAGGAGGCATGGCGCAGCTAGCTTGCAAGCCTGCAGGCCTGCTGGTTCAATATTCACCTTTGGCTTGAACCACTTAGTTTGACACAAGGAAGCAAACTGCTGGCCACACTTGCAGGTACTGCTGCAGGAAGCCATGAAAGATGCCATGCTTCAGTGCGTTTTTTTTGTCTTCTGCCCCTTGACGCCTGCAAGCCTGCAGACCTGCCTAGTGAATCTTGGCCACCAACTGCCAGCAAGCCTTTGGCAAGTATGGAAAATACAGATGCCCCTCTGGCTGTGTAACCTGCACATGCCTGGATGGCAGGCTGAGCCAAGGCAAGTGGTAAACCTGATACCTACGGTCATGGATCAACTGCCTCAGGGCCAACCCAGCTGCCCTTAGCTCATACTTGTGCTCGCAGAGCTCTTGCAGCCTGGAATACATCTGAATTTGCTTGACAGACAATGGCGCTGCAGCAAGCACCTGAGAAGGCGAAGCCCCTACAACAGCATTGCCTTTTGAAGGCAGAATCACCAAAAGGGGAGGCTGAGACAAATTCACATCCCGGACGTACATCTTTACACAGCAGTAGATGCCATCAGGCTTCACTGCCTCATTCATCAGGCTTCTGTGGCGTTGGCTCAGCTGCCTTCCAGGCACCATGGTGAAGCTGTGCGGTATCTCTGCATCAGGTTCTTCTTGATCTGCAGGGATTGCCCTTTGCTTAAAAGCATTGGACAGAGACACATCCAGGGGATCAATCCAGCTCCCAAAATTGCGCACAGCTGAGATATGCCGTGCCCGAACTTCTGGTCGATCTGCTCGCTTTTCCAGGCCTGGGAAAGACACTTTCCACCCTGCATTTTAACAACGAGGAACACAGTCAAGTTTGGACAGCATATCATACTGTCACTGCCAAGCAGCAATCTTGGATGTATGTGAGAACTTCTGTTGGGGTTTCCCAGGTTCTCTTTCTCTTCAAGAATGCCAGGACAAGGGCAAAGAGCTGGTCAATGTCCTCATGGGTGTGCCCAACAGTCAAGTTGAAGAGTGTGGTGGACTTGAAGATGCCACGATATGACAGCAAAGCCAGAAACTTGAGCAAGTACTGGTTCTTTGCAGACTTCACAGTGTTGTCCGCCACCACCACAAGATGCTCTGGAAGCTGTTTGCCAGCCTGCTGGCCTGCAGGACTGTCGGCCTGATCCTTTACCTGCTGGATGGTTTGCGACAAGACCTCAATGAAATAATCTGACCCACATGAGACCTGCGGGTTGGCCATGTAGAGGTACGCACCCCATCCATGGGCCAGTGCGGCAGTAAATGTGACTGATGGCCTTTGGATGTTGTCAAGTTCATGAGGCGTCTTGCGCCACCCCCATCGGGGCCAGGCAAATTTGCTGTGATCCATGTCATCAATAATGATGACCAGTAGGTCACGACAGGCCATGGATCCATGCCGCAGACTCCAGTAGAGCACCCTGTCTGCATATTGATCTTGTTGGTGAGCACGCAGCAGCCTGGCTTTCATCACTTTCTCATCCCACCTTACAGATGGTTTTGAAAGTGCAGCCTGCAGGCGAAAGCAAATGTCACACTGGCTGTGCTGGCTAGTCTTCTTCATCTTAAGAAACTTTTTCCAAAAGCCATTGTACCTTCTCCGGAAGGTGTCATAACTTGGGAGTTCTCCTAGGCCTGCAGGACTGCTCTGGTCTGCAGGCCTGTCCTGAAACTTGCTGTGCATGTCCAGCAACATGTCCCATTCAGCGTGGAACTGCCAATACAAGTCACTGATCTGGCAGTGTTGGATGTACCGCTTCGGCAAGCCAGAAACCTTTGCCATGCAGGACACAGTCAAGGGGTCAGAGACATTGCCATAGATAGTCTCCTGGCATGCTTGCGCCCAAGAGCTAAGTTTAAAGTAGCCTTTTGCACAAACAAATAAACGGCTAGGCATTACAACACAACTTTGAAGGCAGCCCCTCTCCTCCTGCCATGGGTCATCAGGTGCGCAGTCTTCATCTTCAGGCAGAGCTTCTGCTGCAGACTGGTAAAACTCTTGGAAGAAGTGGTCACACTTCTGTGTGGCAAGTGCGTCCCGGGGCCTGCTGCCAAAGCTGTGTTGGCCAAAGCTGCACGTGCGCATGTCTGGCTGACCAGCCATGAGCTTCCGTATGGTGTTCTGAGAGCTTCCCAGCTTGCTGCAGAAGTTGTGAAAGCATACCTGGGCATCCCCAATGTAGTACTCAACTTTCTGACGTTCAGGGCCCTTCTGGCTGGCATCACCATATGTTGCCTGCAGCAGCTGGCAGCGTTCATTCTGTGAGATCTTCCAGAAGCAGCTGCAGAGGGCCTGCAGGTCTGCAAGCCTGATCCCCTTGGCTTTGCACCCCTCCATCTTGCACTTTCTGGGGCATGGCTGAGCCCATCTTTTTCTGCACTCATCAGGATCACCTCCTTTGGTCTCAAACGTGTTCTTGGCCTTCTTGAAGGTAGATGCTGCAAGCAGTTCTGCGCCAGCGCCCAAAGAAACTTTGCGCGTCTTGGAAGGCTCAGCTTTACTTACCACACTGTCAGCTTCCGCCCATGGGTCTGCATCTTCCTGCCAGGGATCTGCCAAGTCCTCACCCCATGCTGCCAGTGAGGAAGTTGCAGCAGAGGCTGCATGCACAGTCTCACTCCATGGGTCAAAGTCTGGTTCCTTGCAAGGCTTCTTTGGCCTTTTATTGCGCCGCCACTTTGTGATGCTACCATGTGGGGTCTTTGGCATCTCTTGGCCCAACAACGCAAGTCCATGCCGCAAGGTGTCTTCAACAGCAAAAGTCTACGCTGCAAAGTGTCTCAACAACACAAGTCCATGCTGCAAGGTGTCTTCAGCAACACAAGTCTATGCTGCAACGTGTCTTCAACAACACAAGCCCATGCTGCAAAGTGTCTTGATCTGGGCAATCCTGGCACAAACATGAAAGGGGTGCAGGTCTGCTGCCTTTTTGCTACACTGCCCCATGACTCTATGTGCCCCCAGCAGGCCTGCAGGCCTGCGAATTAGTCTCCCCTTTGGGCATCACCCTGGCGTTTTTGAGCCTTTTTCTGAGCCTTAGCCAACTTAGCTTTGGCTCTTTGCTGCTTGGCTGACTGCCTTCTGACAGCAGCAGACTCACGCCTTTGAACAACTTCTGGGTGTTGGGCCCACATCTGAGCCGCAATGGCCATGGGCACTCCTCTGGACAACCAAAAGGCCTTGAAGTTACTCTGCTGCTCACGCGGGGCAGCTGAAGGGTCCAGGTCCATGGCAGGGTGACTTTGCAAGCTTTCCAGGAAGGAGGTGTTGGCAGCAGTGTCACTGTCACTGGTCAGCCACTCATTGAAGCATGAAGGCCCACCCCGACATGGCCGGCAAGCTTTGGAGTTGCCAGGCAAGTCACTTGTCCCAAGGCTAGAGCTTGCAGGGCCATCCTCTGCCTTTTGGATGCTGGTAGCCTGCAGGTCTTCTCCAAGGATCTGCAAAGCCCCACCAAACATAACCTCAGATGAGAGCAACGGCAGAGGTTCCAAGGCAGGCCCAAACCCACAATCTGTTTGGGAGCCTAGGCCTTCCCTACTAAATTTTACTGGATTGGCCCAACCCCCCTAATCTGTTCGGGTGTCTAGGCCTAGAGTCCCTACTGGATTAGTGGCAGTGGGCCTTCAATTCCCTACTGCTTTAGGTGTACATCGTACACCTAATCCAATCGAGAATCTAGGCTTAGATTCCAGATTGGTTTAGGGAGGTTTGTGCCATTCCCTACTGACCTAGGGGTATGCCATTCTTTGGAACCACCCTGGCTCAATCTGGAATTGCTACTTTGCCCCTAACTCAATCGAGAATCTAAGCCTAGATTCCCTACTGAGTTAGGCGTACATCGTACACCTACTACACTCGGGAAATGAGCCTTCACGGTGCCTAAACCTTGTCAATCCATGTCGGGACTCTAAGCCTAGAGTCCCTACTGAGTTAGGCCCCCGGCCAGCCACCGCCTGCCCCTAACCATGTCGGGACTCTAAGCCTAGAGTCCCTACTGAGTTAGGCCCCCTGGCCAGCCACGGCCTACCCCTAATCCGTTCGGGACTCTAGGCCTAGAGTCCCTACTGAGTTAGGCCCCCCGGCAGCCACGGCCTGCCCCTAATCCGTTCGGGACTCTAAGCTTAGAGTCCCTACTGAATTAGGGCATCGGTCGGGAATCCAGCCTGGCCCCCTAATCCGTTCGGGACTCTAAGCTTAGAGTCCCTACTGAATTAGGGCATCTGTTGGGAATCCAGCCTGGCCCCCTAATCCATTCGGGACTCTAAGCTTAGAGTCCCTACTGAATTAGGGCCTCTGTCGGGAATCCAGCCTGGCCCCCTAATCCGTTTGGGACTCTAGGCCTAGAGTCCCAGCCTGGCCCCCCTAATCCAGCCTGGCCCCCCTTGCACATTGCTTGAACACGTTGGTACAGGAGTATGCTGGAACAAGTGTTTGTGAACCAGTTGTTTTCAAGCGTTGCTCAAACACTTTTGCGCACTAAGGATTTGGCTGCTGCAAGTGTACTTGATTGTGCGGTTTCCATGCGTTGCCCAGGCATGTTTGTGTACGCAAACATGCTGGAGCAAGTGTTCATGGGTGAGTTGCTTCTTGGGTGTGGTCCGAACACTTTTGCCCACAGAAGAATTTGCCAGAACAAGTGTTTGGGGGTGCGTTCTTGTCACGCGTTGCTTGAACACTTTTGTTTGTATTATAATTATTATTATTCTAGAGACAAGTGTCCGTGAATGCGTTGCTTTAGCGCATTGTTCGAGCCACTCTTGTGTTCCAGGGTGGCTTGCAACAAGTAAAACCTACTGTCCTGCTTGAGCCTGCATCCCCCCTCTCAATTCGAAAAGAAATTACTCAGCCAGGCAGACCTTGGGCCCAGGGTTCCCACAGATTTTAAAATCAAGGGCCAAAAGATGGCTGGCTTTGCAAGGCTTTCAATGCAACCAGCATGCCAGCAGCCAGGCAGATGTTGCATCAAGGCTTGGCCCAAAATACTGACTTCTGATGCGATTTCAGGTGAAGTTTGACCTTCAGGGGCCCGCCACACACACAGAAACAAACACTCCTGGCACTGGCACCTTTGACAAAATTCAAGAATTCAGAGGCTGATGGCTCGCAATGCAATGAGAACAGTCAGAAAAAAAACTACACTTGGTTGCTCCCTCACCTTCAAAACCCTTGCAGGAATTTAGGGCACAGTCTTACATCTGGTAGGTGTTGCTTGTCAAGCCTCACTGGCCCTGGTGTTGAAACAGGGCATGATAACACATACACACATACACACACACACATGCACATGCACGTGCACACACACACAGACACACACACACACACAACACACACCCACACACACACACACACGCACGCACACAAACACACACATGCACACATGCACACATGCCTGCACACACACAAGTGCACACACACACACACATGCTTTGCGCACACACACACACACGCATGCACAGACGTACGCACGCACGCACACCCGCACACATGCATGCACCCACCCACCCACACACACACACGTGCATGCACCCACACACACACACACACGCACGCACACACACACACACCAACACACAGGCACACACACACACAGAGACACAGAAACAGGCACAGAGACACAGAGCCACAGAGTCACAGAGACACAGAGTCACAGAGACACAGGGAAACACGCTCAGAAACGCAGTTGCACACTCTCTTACGTGCATGCACACACACACATGCACACAGACACACACATGCCAAGGCATGGCTTCCATGCCTGGGAAGAATTAGCTCAATCCCCTGAAACAAGCCCTGGAATGATTCAAGCACTAGGCACCTGAAGTGTTAAACTTGAAGTTTTGCAATGTGGAACTTACTTGCCCCAGGCAGCACCTGGAAATTCTCAAGCCTGCCTTTGCAAGGCATGTCCCCAGACCAAAGGAAAACCCTGCCAGTCAGCCAGCTGACTCTTGCAGAGGTCCAGTGGAGAAAATGTCTTCTGCCACTCTGGAAAGAAGCTTAGCAATTAGGTGGGAACACATCAAATGCACATTGCCAGTTGCATTGGTCTGGAAGGGCAAGCAGACTGTAGGCATTCTAGCTGAGAATCAAGAATTATATCTTTGGCACGCTGCTTTGTTCATATGTTAGTTGGCAGGGTGGCAGGCTGGCTTCTCAGTTACAAGGCCAACAAAGCAGCTGACAAAAGCAAATGGGCACTTGAGGCCATGAATTTGGGCATTTTGCCAGGGCGTTCTGCCTGCCTCTGCCTGGCCTTGCCATGCTCAATAAGTAGGCGGGAAAGAAAGCAGGCTGGCGTGTTTCTTGTCAACATTGTCAGCAGAAGCAAAGTGGGTCAGCCCTTCCCTACCCTACCCTATCAGGCTGAAAAAGCTTGAGCTGCCCAAGCTCATGATACAGATACTGATGCAAAGCCTAATCACGCCCAATCAAGTCCAGCTATGACAAGCTAATGTGCCCTGGGCAAGCGAAGAAGCTGCCAAGGAGCAACAGGCCAGCTGTCCACGGGGGTTTGCAAGTTGACCTTGGCAGCTAGCAGGCAATGAGTGGCAAATGAGTTGGCGTATTGTGTCAATTTCAGCACTGACCCAATTGATGGCATGACAGCTGTGCAAAGCAGGTCAGACATGAGCCACTCACAACGCCCATTACAACATGCCCTACAGCAAGCCGTTCGAGAAAATTGTTCTAAGCTATGAGCCCTGCAAGGGTGGTCCTGCTGGCCAGCTAGCCTGTTGGCCTGCTTCAGCTTCTTGCCCTTCTATTGCACGGCTGCACAAGTCTGCAAGACAAGGACACTTCATGTCACAATTGCCAATTGAAGACTTGGTCTACGTTGCATTGCATGGCCAGTCACTGAATCTGTAGTAAGCCATTCCTCTTGATGTTGTGTGTTTGCAAAAAGCCTCTTAGCCAAAATGGCTGACAAGATGCAATGCTTAAGAACTTCAGCCAACTGCAAGATCACAAAGACAGCCTCACCATCAACAAGGGGCTCCTGAGGCTAGATACGGCCAGGAGAAAACACGCTAAACAGGTGTGAGAGGGACAGGAGTGGTGAATCATTTCAGGGTTCAGGCTGACTGCCCAACACACCAAAAAGGGTGTGGACAGGAGGTGACATGATAGTGTTCAAAGACATATAGGAGAGCCACAATGCCCAAAAAGTCAACACCATTGTTTTGAGCAATGCGTCCCCCAAAATGCTCTTTGACACACTTGGCCTTGGGTATCCACATGGGCAGGCGTGAGGTGATTTTCAGGGTCAAACGCCTGAGAGAGATGGCCAGCCTGAAATTTTGGACTAGAATTCCTGCTGCTGGTGCCCCTGACTTGCATTATCATGATGGCAATTTCCAAACATGGGCCAGGCTCTGACCAAGATCTGTGCGCCCCTTCCAACTGGCAGCAGGGCATTGTTTCATGGGTAGGCAGTCGGCATTCCACCTGCAAGCCTGCCTAAAGTGAGGCAGCCAACCATCATCATCCCTGAAAAGGAGAATGCCATGCCACAATGTTCAGTCAGTATACCCAATGGAGCCCAGGAGGGGGCAAGCTAGCTTTGGGAAGGGCAGGCGGATGTTACTACGTATTGGTTTTGGGATATTATTTGAGATGAAGCCCAAGGCAAGGGACCCATGCCTTGGATGCCCTGATTGCAGGTTATGTGTGGCCATTCCAGCCTTGACTAGTGTAAGGCAATGAATGATGTGATGGAGGGCAGGGGCTTCAGCAGCAAATTCAGTGAAGGCGCCAAGCAACCAACGATTTCCTGAAAGTAATAAGAATGCATGAGTGAACCAAAACACACCCAGATTCCAAAACGCATTGGGTTGTCTACATATTCCTTGCTCAACTCTCCTCCATGCAGGCAGCTTTTCCAGTCACGCACACTGGCACCTGCTGTCTGGCCTGGGCGGGAGGTGAGGCACACTGCGCAACACAACAAAAATGGCTGCAAAGATGGGCCAAATTGGCATTTGTCCACAACACCAGCTCAAGGGTTCCCAATGTCTTAAAGACAAAATCTCAGTTGGGGATGACTTGAACAGCCAACCAGCCACACATACCCTCATGGACTACCTGCCTGTCAATAAAAGCAAAGTGACAGCTGAAGCGGATGTCCAGGCCCCCGGCTTGTGTTGTGTTTTTGCCTGACCAAGGGCAAGCAGCGCCAGCCCAAAACTGTCAACTGTCTCAGCACGGAAGGAAGAAACGCATCCCATTGGCAAGCGTTCTTTTGTCTTCATCGCTGAGTGCAACAGCATGAGTGCCAAGGGCGGCAATCTTTCTACCACGCTCGAGGGGACAGCTGTGAGACAATGTGCGCACTAGTTGACCTCCTCAAGCAATTCCAACCCCACTGGCATGGAAAGTGTGGGGCGCCTGCAGGCCAGGCAGGACCTATTCCAAGTCAGTAACTCATGCGCAGGAAGTTTCAATAAAGGTTCAAGGCTAGAATGAGTGGGCAAGATAGGCGGCGGGCCTGCTGGCCTGCAGGCCTGAACATAGGCTTGCCAGAAATTCATGATAGGCAGGCCTGCTTGTCTACAGGCTTGATGCCAGAAAAAGACCCCTAGGCTGTCCGCCTCACCATCTGCCACAGCTCATCTGGGACCATGTTGGTGCGCATCTGCAGCACAAGGACAGGTGTGCAACTTGGAAAAAAACAGCAGCAATAAACTATTAATGATGATGGCCCTGCCTTGATCATGCTCATCTTAGGCCTGCGCCAGGACCGACTCGAGGGATCATGTGACCTGAGGACGCGCTTGCTTCCATGACAATTGGCTTGTGAGACTTGGTTGGGCCCCAGACATCTCCATCAAGACTGCCACGCGTTCTGTGCTGCCAATCTTCTGGCACATGCACACGCGTTCCAGACTCCACTGCTTCACCTGCCTCGGCAAGCCACAAACTCAAATGGCACCAAAGCAGGGCAGGGCAGGGCAATGCAGGCAAATGGGGCATTGGCATCCAGGATTCCTGGACATTGTCAATCTGCGTCACGCACCAATTGGGAGGCAGCTCATCTCGCTCAGCTCTCAGAGGCTTGAAAACAGCCTTAGGTGCAGCAAAGACATGGCTAGATACTCTAGGGGTAAGGCTCTCTGGCCAAGGAGCGGCATCAGTGCTGCCAGGGACATAGGTCCGGTTGTCCCCCCGCTCTGCCCAGGTGCCATCAGCCTGCTCCCTTAGCTCAGACAAATGTTCACACCTGCCAAACATGCCTTTGCCTCAGCAAGGTCAGGCAAGAACTGAAAAATGCCATGCACTTGGAACAGAACACTGAACACCATGGCTGGCAACTGTTCCCTCAATGACCAACAAGATGTTGGGTCTGTGAGCCAGGGCCAAATCCTCACAGCCAAATGGAACTATAACTTGATGTTGAAGAATGTGCCTACACTTCATGTGACCAACTTGTCACCTGATACTGCCAAGTTACTGGAGCACCTTCCAGAAGTGCACATGGTGCACCCCCCCCCGGCTCTCTGGGGACCGGTAGAAGCACCAGCAGAACTGACCCTTCTCATGCGACCACCAGCTGTACAGCTCATTGTTCGCGAAAAGGTCTGCAGGCCCTGGAGTCAGGAAATCAGCTGTGGCTAGGCTCAGCACTACAACACAATACTCACTTGTCACCTGCTTGCTGACTAGGCGCGGAATGCATGCCTGCGAGCCTGCAAAACAACCGCCTCCGATCCCAGCATGCTGGAACTCAATCGCCCAGCCATATGGGGACTGGTACTTGTCCCAATGCGGCCCGAAGTGCCGGGCAAGGAATGCCCCCACCGTCGCCTTGCGTGCCCCAAGGCAACAAGACCCCCAAACACAAATGTCCAAATGTGTCCAAGAGGCGGGGCTTGGGTCCGGCTGCTCAACAAGGCCCTTGTCAGGCTGGTAGATGCCCAGCTTGATCAGGGCATCCCTCAATACCAGCATAAAGTCGCCGACCTTTGCTGCTTGTTCAAAAGGAGCCAAGCTGGACACAACAAAAGATTTCACCCATAATTAATGCCCAGGCACATGCTTGGCAAGCTGGAAGTTGACATCCGAAGGATACAGGTAGCCGAGGCTACACTCCCCGAAGCCATTGGAGCCATGGAGGGACCAGTGCCACAGCATGGCTGGCGTGCGTGCGCACATGCCATTGGGCAGGTCCTTACTTTGGCAGCTTGGCCAGCAAAATGGTCCTGTTGTTGGGCTCCCCTTGCTCAGTGGAAGGTCTTCTCATTCAAGACTTCAAACTTATTGTGCAAAGAAGGACTTGAAGTTGAAGACCAACGATTCACACACAGGGTGAAGGTGAGATTCCCCACTTGAGAAGGGTGGCGTGGCCAACTATCTAGGACTCTTTTGGCAACTGCAACTGCATCTGAGCATTGTGGTGGTCTTGTTGCAAAAGTTTGCCAGCCTCACCTGAAAAACTTAAAAGGTGCAACATGATGTTAGAGTGCAACCAGGCCACTGACAGCCATGCTCTCAAGGTCTGCAAATGGCTAGGATCAGCCAGCCATTCGATCAAGCCTGAGGTCACAGCATAGTTTTGGCTTGGCTACAAGAACTAGCAGGAACACGCAAGCCAGCAGGGGTAAACAGATGCCACCAGGCAACATTCCTCTGGCCGCCTGGCCTGCATGCCTTCCCCGGTCTGCATGCCTGCACTGGCCTGCATGCCTGCCCCGGTCTGCATGCCTTGCTGCATGATTGCAAGCTTGGGCAGCACATTCAAGGCAGCCAAGCCTCAGTTGTCACCACAATGTCAAGGCTGTGGCTCATTTTTGATTGAAAAGAGGCCCTAAGCATTGCACAGTGCAGCCTTGTGACTCCTGGCGACTGCGTCAACCATTGCAGGCTGGTAGGTGAGGCCAGTGAACCTCTGCTCCAGGCTGCCCTCTGTCAGCCAAAAATATTGGCGCCTTGGATCAGACCTTGGCACGTTGGGGATGGGCATCTGCTTCCTCAAGAAGTACTGCACATCGTCCCAGCTGTGAGGGACGCTGTGGCTGGACACAGGCTGATGTTGCAGGCCAGCCAGTGCCTGATCTGCATCAGGTCCAGCAGGCCTGCCTCAGAAGCAGTGCACTGAAGTGCAGTGTTGGTTGGGGTGGGTTTGTTGCCTGTGCCTGGGGGCCGGTAATAAGTCTTAGCCAAGGAGCTGGCCTGCAGGCCTGCCTCCCCTCTGTGGCGTAACTCAATCACCACTTTGGAAACGCCACACTGCAGGTTGAATGTGCTCCATTCCGTGCTCAGCAGGGTTGTTGCCTGCAGTGCTGGAAGACACACCAAAACAAAGTGGGAAGAACTAAGAGTTTGTGGCCAAGTAAATCTAAGGGTCCTGCCACACTGGCCTGGCCCACTTCTTGCTCCCCATGGAAGACCTGCTTCTTGAGGGCCACAGTCAGCATCTGGTGCCCCTGCAGGGCCAGGTAGCCCTCCGCGCCGTCCCAGACCTTTCAGCTGAAAGCCTGCTTACATGGACCCCCACAGTGGTGAAGCAGTCTTGCGCAACAAATTGAGCAGCTGACAGGCGTTGGGCCTTTGGCAGCATCTGTGTGGGCTTGTCCCGGAATGCCAACAATGCTCCTCAAGAAGTGTGGGTGGGCAGGGCCACAATCGGAAGCCATCAACTTATTCACAGCACCACACAGTGAGGCCAAGATGCACAAAGTATGGTGCTGCATCACCAGTGGAGGTTGCAAACTTCACCCTGTACTCCACAGCCAAATCAGTCAGCACCGCTGCCATGGCAAAGAGCCTACTTGCCTGCTTGCCTACTATCCTGATGCCAAACGCCTGCTGGCCTGAAAGGTTCTGCAACAAACTCACAGTCAGCGCCATGGGCAGGGGGTCCCAACCAGTCAGTCAGTCAACATGTTGTGACATGTGGCCAATGCAACAGAATCAGTGTGTCAAAGGGCATGCCCAACTCCAACATACATGAGCACGAATGCAAAGTCCACACAAGGCTGAGGTTTGTTGGGCCAAGTGACACGATTGCCAAAAAGGAAAAGCAGCACTTTTGCAATCACCCAACGCATCCAAGGATAGAACTGGGAAACAGTCTGGACCCTGGTAGGTTTCCATTGCAGCCAGGCCTGCTGGTTCTTGGCATTGCCAGGAAAGGCAGGTCATGGCCTGTGCGCGGGCACAGGTTCAGGAAAAGAATGAGTGTGTAGCAAGCAGGATGACGTTCATTGGTGATGTTTTGGCGGCCCCATCTTGTGGCTACAGAACAATCAGGTCAGCCTTTCATGTCCGCCATGCAAGCACTTCAAACATGACATGTAGTGTCCTACTGGCTGCCCACCCTGCAAGTGCTTCAAAAGTGCTTCAAGCATGTAGTGTCCTACTGGCTGCAAGCAATGCTAGCCACAAACCATCACCATTAAAAGCTCTTACCCCAGCTGGGCACCTGGCTTTTCCTCTGGCAATGTCAGGCCTTGGCAAAGCACACAAGGATGGCAAGCTAATTGTCAATCACCAAGCTGATTGTGTGCCAAACGGTGATTTGCACTGTCAGTCAGCCTTTTCTTCTGCAGGCAGCGCAGGACTGCAACTCTAGATTGAAACTCTGCAGGCCTGCAGCTTGCGGAAACACTAAGTATTAGCTTTTTGCTAGGTAATTGTGAACATGTATGTCCCTTCTAAATGATTGATTGCGCAAGACTGCAGACCTGCGCCCTGCATGCAGGTGAGTTTGCAATGGGCAGTTGGGCTGACCCACTGACCCTTTTTGAACTAGGGACCTTGGGGCTTTCAGCAAAAGGCCTGAAGGCTTCACACCTAATCCTGGCAAGTTCTGGCACAGAACCAAGACAGAGTCAGCTTCCCACGGGGAGGGAAAGTCACAATTATTTTGCAGTTTCCTTTTGTCTTCCCATGCACCAAACTTCCTTGCAGACAAAAGGCGACGGGTGTCCTGCAGAAGGCCATCCAGGAAGTCGCTCAACCTCAGGAAGCACACATTGCTCTTGGGCAGTTGGGTAGCTGTCATTTGGGTGTTTGCTGCGCACAAACCATAGCAAGCAACATGCTTGAAGAGCCAGGCCAAAGACATCCTCTCACTTACGATTTAGCCAGGCAACTGCATATTCTCAATGCTGCTGATGTCCACTTGCCGCCGGCACACAGAGAGGTCGACAACCTTGACAACTCTCTTGCCTGCCACAAACCTGCCTTGCAAGTGCAACCTAGCCACAGCATCTTGAAAGGAGATGTCATGCAAGATCATCTTCCTGAGGCGCTTGGGGGCACAAGGCAGAGGGCTGAGGCAAGTCAAGCCTTGCACAGGCAGAGAATGTGCATCAAAGAGTCATCCATGCTGCCACCACAGGAGACCGCACCCTGCCCTGGTTGCAGGCCACCACAAGAAGCTGGCCATCCTTCAGGTGCTTCATGCCCCATTCAGCCGTCTTCCTCCACCTTAAGGGCAACAGGGCAGCAAGACACAACGCGCACATCTAGGCTGAAGTTTTGATGGGCAACCTTTCAAAAGTCCAGCAACCACAACTTCATCAAGACTCGAACTTCAATCTTGGCTGGCTTGCTGAGTATTTTTCCGTGCACTATGCATGACCAGCCAGATCAGTATTCTTTCCCTGGCCACAAAATGTTTCAGACTCTTAACCCATTGACAAGCAGACCCAGGCCCGACGAACGCAATTTCAAAATAAACGGCCCAGGGGGTAGTCGAACCCCCAATGATTACCATGTCCGACTTCAGACTCTGACGATATCTTCCATACGGGCAGAGGCGGCCATGGTCTCATGCAAGCCCCAGAACACATTTGATGGCCTAGGCATAAAGATTATTTTAGGGGCACCCATGCCTTGGAAAGCCAAAGGCATGGACCAAGATTCTAAAATATTGGGCCCAAAGCCGCAAGTCCCTGTACTGAATGCCAGAAGCATGGGGGAAGACCTTATGGCCTTCTGAATTCTGACTTTCCAATCTGTTGAAGGGCTTTGAATAGGCTTCGAAGGGTGTTTTGGGGCCAAGGTGAACCATTGCAGGGAGCAAGTTTTGGACCCGGGTAGTCACATGGCCCATGCCCAATGGGTGAGGCGTTGCCCACAGCCCCCCAGCTATTGCAATTGCAGCCAAGCTGGCTGGCTGGCTCGCCACTTCATCCAATTTGGATTGGCTGCCAAGCAGGGGATGTTGTACTTGGAAAGGTGGTCTGCCCACCACTGGCCATTCCTCTAGAGTCGCAATGACCAAGAGTGCACAACAAACAGCAACATAGCACCTGGCTGGCTCTGCCAAACTGGCCCTGAACTGCCAACAGCAAAAGGACTGCAGCAGTTTGTGTCCACCTAACCAAACAGCCAGGGAGCTCTTTCTTCTGGCAGTTGAGAATGGCCACCGGCACATTGTCAAAGTCGAAGTCTGGGAACATCTTGTCCGGGTCAAACTTATCCATGGGCCCCACATACACGCATTGTCCGCAATCTGTGAAGCCAGCGTCCTCAAGCTCCTGGTCAGGAGCAGACAAGGAGCATGGTTGGTGGTTGCGTGCGCCTGCCAGCCCAATGCAAGCTACAGACATGTTTAAGCTGGGGGCAAGTACTGTGTTCTGAGGCAAGCTCCTGTGGGATCTGCTGTGCCTCCTGTGGGATCTGCGTGCCTCCATCACCCCAGACCCCAGGACTCATCCTTCTTCTGCCAAAGTAAGCCAAGCTGATTCCTTGTCCCCATTACTGCATTCAGCAAGAAGTGTGCACCAGGGCTAGTGGTGGCCTATCCCAAACTTCATGAAACAGAGCGGGCTTACCTTTATTTCTTTCAACTTGGCGGTTGGTTCGTTCCTACAAAGAAGGTCCTCTGAGTCATCCTCAGCTGCTGCCTGGGCCTCCTCGGGCGCTGCCTGGGCACATGCTCATCCAGGCATGGAAGGAAGGCAGGCACAAGGACAAGGAAGTGGCCTTCTCACGCAAACAATGAATACCAGACTTTGGCAGCCCAGAGCCCCTGCCTTGGGCCTCTTGGCCACAGGCATACTCTTGGCAGCAGGTGCGGAAGGCCTCTTCTTGGAAGCAGGCTTGGTGGCCCTGGTGGCTGACAGTTTGCCACCAATGGGTGGAGGGCCAGTGGCTGGCTGACGCAGGCCAGAGGTGGCTTGGATGCAGGCCTGAAGGCTTGCTGGCCTGAGGCAAGTTTGAGGAGGCGAGGCGTGTGTGCATGTATGTGTGTGTGTGTGGCAGAATTTTAATGACACACTTACTTTTTAGCCACTGATGGTGGGGCATGTGCTATCCCTTGTTCAGTCAACGGCCTGGCATTGGCACATGTGGCTTGTCACTTGTCATTCAGTGTTGTAGCATGTGGAGAGTCAGGTGGCTGTGGAGAGCCAGGCCTGGAGGGCCGGCAAGCCTTCGCTGCATCAGGCCAGCAGGCCTCAGGCCAGCAGGCCCCCAGGCCTGCATCAGGCCAGCAGGCCTTCAGGCTGCTCCTCCGCAGGCGGCTCCTCATACTCCTCCCCATGCTCCTCTTCCAGATATTCCTCTGCCTGCATTTGAAAGGCACCAAAAAGCAAGCACCTGAGACATGCCAAAGCCTCTTGCTGCTCCTGCAATGCTAAGGCTCCAGTCCAGGAATTCCAGGCCTTTTGATGCTCCTTCCAAGAAGCACCCAAGAAACACCATCAAAGCTGTCAGCCAGTCTCAGTGTTTAACAGACAATGAATGATTGCTTACTTCTTCTCCCCAACACAAGATGACAAGGAACCAATGATGATGATGATGATGATGATGATGATGATGATGATGATGATGATGGTGATGATGATGATGATGATGATGATGATGATGATGATGATTAGTGATGATGATGATGATGATGATGATGATGATGATGATGATGATGATGATGATGATGATGAGTTATGATGATGATGATGATGATGATGATGATGATGACGGTGGTGGGGGTGATGATGATGATGATCTACTGAATCCCGTTCCTTTGCCTGTTGAGGCCGGGCAGGAGGTTGATGACCCATCAATGCCTTCTCCTTAGCCAAGCAGGACAAGGCTTCAGAATTGTGCCCTCAGCAAAGAAGTTCCTAGATAGGCAAATGCCAGCAGCTGAGAAAAGCACCAGCCGGTTCCTGGCTGCTCGCACTTGATCCTCAGTTAGCCCCCACACACACACGCGCATTCTCTCTTTGGCACACGCACATTTATGACTGTCATGTTCTTGCCAATTTAGTCTGGCGTCTCTGGCAAGCTGGCAGGGTGGCTTCCTTCTTGTGCCAACCTCATTCTGGTTCTGAATGATGTAGAGGTTGTTCACATACATGGCTGAAAAGCTGCACAGCCAACAGCCCTTGAGCCTACACCTGCTGCATCACAGAGATCAAGCAACTTGCTTGCAGCAGCCCTGAACCACAACTGCAACCACATCTTGCTGGCAAATCCAAGAAAATCAAGAGGCACCAGTAAGAGAAGTGCAAGATTGCATGGGGGAGCTAACGATACAGAGCTTGCCAAAGGATGACGGCATTCACAATGGCACATGAGTTTTGATGAAAAGATAGCCCCTTACTGTTACCAGCAATTGTTCCTTGTCAAGACTCAGCAACACTAAAAAGTAGAACCCCCTGCAATAACATACACCCAAAATCAAGGCGCTTGGAATGCAAGCGCTGTCGGCTGGCTTGTCTGGGCCCAAGGCAGGTTGGATAGCATGTTCAGTGCACTGAGGATGGTCTGAGGCACCAACAGGCAAGCAACCTGAGCATGGCTGATGGAACCCCTCATGAAGAGGCTAGGGTGGGTTGCAGCCAGCCTTGGAAAGCCAAGGCATGGAGGGGCAAGGGTAAAGGATAGCTTGGTAGGTCAGGGGAGCTCAAGCTTCTGATTGCAGAAGCACTAGGCCAAACAGCATTTTGTTGTTGACATCAACGCTCCATTGGAATATGTTTTTGCAGCCATTTCACAATGACAGATTGTTTATGGACCAGCCCATGGGTTCAGAATTTGAGCCTTGGCTGGGTGGCAGAAAAGCAGGTCGGTCAGACATCTCACCTGTGGGCTTGAACGTTTTCTTGTTGGAAACAGCTGCCATCAACCACACACACACAGAGTGTTCCCTGATTATCCACTGGGTTGTCCCTGCATCTTTGGTGCTGATTGAATTTCTTGGGCGGGACACTCCAAGACATGAGGAGCAATGAGTGCCCTGAGGGCTTAGCAAAGTTCCAGAGAAACAGTTGGCAGTTTGAAATACTGGAGGCTACCCAAATTCAGCAGTGGCCAGAACAGTACATTGAATTCACTTAGTGCTGTTTGGAATGGCATGTTAGCCCAGCCCTCTGCCCAGCCAGCCTTTGCACTGCCTAGAAAGCTGTGCGCAGACCTCAGTCAGACCTCAGTCAGTGTCTGAACCTTAGTATGCAGCAGGCTCCGCTCTGCTGGGACCTTGGTGAACTAAGCCTTAGTATTGCAGGGTTTGAGCCTTAGTGTCCTGCTGCCCCTTTTTGCGGCGACGGCAAGTGTGCAAATGCAGCATGGCTGCAAGTGAAAGCATGGAGCTGACTGAAGCTTCATTTCAATTTGACTTTTGGTGCTATGGTCAAATGGAAACTTAGGACCAGAAATTTCTGAACGCCACTTCCCAGACACCTTGCAGCCTACACTTTGCCCACCTGCTCCCTGACAACTATACATGTCCCATGCTTGCAAAGTGTTCTTGTACATCCCTTCCTGTAAATCCAGGGCTCAAACAACCATGTGATGCATTTAAGATTAAAATTCACCATGAAGCTTTGGGATTCAGTTATTGCTGCAAGTAATCTTGTGCTTCAATGCTGCAAAGAGAACCAATCACTAATTAGCTTCATGATGTTGAACAGCAAGCTTGAAAAAGGTGGCCCCAATGCGAATGACATCTCAGGTGATGAACTAGCAGGTCCTGTGTTTTCCAAATGGTTGTGCCCTCTGTGCTGGCAAGTACTTTTCAGTTGTTACAGTTCTAAAGCAAAGCAGGGGTATGGACCACTAGGCCATTCAATATTGCAGTCTTGGTGCAGGCTAAAGTGCCCCATGACCATCCTCCCTGTCTGGCCAGGCCTGCTTGGTCATCTTTACCACGTGCCCAAAAAAAGGTGCGCTTTTCAGCGCTACCCGCTTTTCAGCGGTGCCTATGTTTTTACCCTCCCTCCCTCCCTGTGAACTGCTGCTCCAAGTATTCCATGAAGTAGTCCGAGCCACAGTGCAGGGGGTGGGCACAGGGAAGGGTTGGGATGTGGGCACAGGGAAGGGTTGGGATGTGGGCAGGCAAATGTAACTGTGGGGGGGGGGGACATCCTTGAAGAGTGGGAAGTGAGACAGTTGGAGGGCATGTGGCACATGAAGAAAGGACACCTTGGAAGTGGGAGGGTGGGTGGAAGTGGGAGGGTGGGAGGGTGGAAGTGGCATGTTGATGAGGAATGATTGGCATGCCCTGCCCCCCCCCAACCTCAAATCATGGGCAAACACTGGTATCTTAGAATGTTGGTGCCTGTATCTTAGTTCCATTTCTTCTGGTTTAAGGGTCAATTTGGGCGGGATCCGGGATCGCCGTGATCAAAGTACCTTCTGGAAAGGGAGAACACAAGAAGCACAAGAGGAGTACCTTCTGTAAAACTGGAAGTTTTGGTCAACAACACGATGCGAAAACCATGACCCAACTGCGCTACTTCCATGCAAGTCTAACCTGCATCTGAAATAATTCGTGGGCATCTGATTGAATGCAGCCAATACACGGTTTCGACTGGTTTCAGCTCTGTTCTAATCTGAATGCAGTAGTGCCATTTTTTCCAAAAGGACACCAACGTTTGGACCCACGCACCCTTGGTTTACCGAGGGCGAGGCGCGGGAGCTGCTGAAGGTGACGAGCCTCTGCTGGCAGGGCGCCTTTGCGCCTTTGACGAGCGAGGGGGAGCTGCTCGTGGACGGTGCCTTGGAAGAGTTGAATCGATGGATAGTGGGGGTTGCTTGTTTCCCCACTAACATAGCATCTGGCAGGGTGTTTGTTTTGAAGAGGAAACTGGTCCGGGGAGCCTCCCACAGCTGCTATGTTAGTGGGAGGGAGTGTACCCTCAAACACTTGGTATTCTTAGACATACAAGTCGAAACAGGCTATGCTCTTTTTGTCGGGAATTTTCAGGGGGACATAGAAGGGTACATCTGCATTTCAAATGGATGCCCAATTATCGAATGGTTGCAGCTGCAATGGTGTTTCTGTGGTGACGCTGGTGGTTGTTCTGGCATCGTATCTGAGCATCCTTCCCCCCCAAATAACACCCCCACGTTTTTTTTTTTTTTTTTTTTTGGCAACGCTATCAGTATTTCATTCATTTAAAAAAAACATTGGCGGAGCACCAAAAACGGAGGGGGGGACGTGGTGTGGGAAACCAACAGAGAAAGTGAGAACGGGAGGTTGGGGAGGGCGGGTGACCATACCAATAAAAAATTCAAACGCTATCATAGGGGCTGAGAAACACATATGGAAGATAGTGAGTGGGAGTGGATGAGAATTGTGGGGATTGGTATAGTGAGGAGGGGGACAACGAAACTGTGTTTAGAGGCCCACAAATCATTTTAACATAGACCGGGAGGAGGGGGCATCAATTAATCTATTCAACCAAGGCATCACCGTGGGGGGTGGGGTGTATTTGTGTATAAAAAAATAAAAAAAAAAACTTGCAACGCTATCAGTATTTCATTCATACGGCTGCGTGCATCCGTGTGGTGTGTATCCCAGCCTGAAATGTTAGTTGTAGACTTTCTGGTGCATAACTGCTTGCTATGTTCTTGAGCTGCTTACGCTGTTTGAGCAAGCAAGTTGGGTGCATGTGTGACATTTGCATGGAGGCAGGTGGCTTTTCAATGTACCGTGTGCATCTAAATGTGTGGCGCCTAAGCCCGAAAGCGGAGGCCACTGGCTTTACTGGCTCAAACAGAGGGCAACAGTGCAATGGCGCAGCAGTAATGTACTTCATAAACACTCCATATACTCACACACAAATCGGCTCAAGATTGAGGTGAAATAGTCAACTTGCGCACGAAGCCATGGGTCTTGCTTTCACAAAGATATGGCAGCGGCTGATCGGCAAGCAGGAAATGCGCATCCTGATGGTCGGGCTGGATGCTGCAGGTAAGACCACCATCCTGTACAAGCTGAAGTTGGGTGAGGTAGTCACAACGATCCCAACAATTGGCTTCAACGTCGAAACTGTGGAGTACAAGAACCTGTCCTTCACTGTATAGGTCGCCTGCTCCAGCACATGCTCAGGATGGAGTGTGGTTTTCAACAACGTGGTGGCCCGCGTAGGCTTGCGCTCGCTGCTCAGCTGGATCGCCTCAGCACGCTTTCTGACCCATTGGTTGCGGAACTTTTCCTCCTCCTGAGTGCGCACTCTCCAACGCTCAATTCTCTGGGATTTCTCGTGGTCATCCTGGTCCTCAACGAGGTCCTGGAAGATCTCAGTGTACCTTGCTGACTCTTGCCAGTTGAAGAATTTCATCTCTTCAAAACCCGACTTTAGGGCCGAGATGTCCATCTCGATCTTTCTGCGAAGTCTGGGGTTGTGGCCCTGTTCCTTGTGGAAATGTTGCAATCTCCTCACTAGTCGGCGGAGGCGTCTCAACTTGGCTGACTCGGGCTCCAACGTAACCTTGTGCCCTAAGTTCTTCATGTGAAAAACCGGGGGGCGCGGGTTTATTCCCAGTGTGCCTGCGCACAGACAGCGCTCGGCTGTATCGGACAGCAACTCCCACGCCTGGTCCAACTGTGTGCGCCGCAGCATCTCGTGAAAGTGTTGTGGCGCCCATGTGCTGTGGAACTTCGCCAGGATGTCCTGTTCAGAGTCATCTTTAATGGGGCATCGCGGGCGAACACAAAGTCCATGGGCGCTGTAGCACATGTCGAGGTCATATCCCACCAGGTTGTGGTCAGCCAATCCTGCACACTGAAATGTGGCTGAAGGCCAAATCCCATGTCCCATAGCGAAATCGATGCGTCGTGTGCCAGAGCACGTGGGAGGTAGTCGCGCTTCAACTTCAAATTCAGTATCAAAGCATCTTGCCATGCCTGTGCTGAAAATGGAAGCCATCTCATCAGAAGTGAGATTCCAGTCTCCCAAAGCAATCCATGGCAAAGCAAACTGACTCATGGCCGTTGCAACTTGAGTGGCCATTTCTCTGGCCCGTGGCACGTCTGCAACGGGTCCATAGCAGCATGCGACACAGAACTTGAAGTACGAGTGTCGAAGCTTGACTTCGCACAACATGGCACACACTCTGTCCTCCTCCACGTCAATCTGCAAGGGAAGCCACCTTGTAGGAAGACGTGAAATGAGCGCCACCCTGTGGAGCCCTTGTGGGTTTGCCTCTCCACTGATGTACTCGTAGCCCAGAGTCCGCCACTGTTCAACCAGACCAGGGAGCGATTCTGCATTAACATTCATCTCCTGCAAGGCGACAATGTCCATGTCGCGAGCCAAGTGGTGGATTGCCGGTGTTTTTGCAACTCCAGCTTGTCGCACATTTAGCGTGGCAACCTTGACTTGGAACTCCGTCATGACGACTGTTTGGAAACGTCTGCTCTCTGCACGAACTCAATGGCAACATCGAACAGTTTGCCGACCTGATCCTTTTGGAATCCAGCCATTGCAGGGTGCCGCTGCTCGAGCATAATGATGGCCCTCTTCTTGTGATCCTGCAAGGCTTTCACACTCCTAACCACGTCAGCCCTGCGCTTTCCACACAGGTGTGCCTCCGCGGCTTTCATCTTCTGGAAACAATGGTGGCAAGCCTTGCATGCCCATGCCCTCCTCGCACTGAATTGGACCTTGGCTACCTTGTCCTTCATCTTCTTCAAGACAGGCCAAGTAAAGGACGTCCACTTACTGAGCTTTTCAGGGTCGGAGTGCCTTGGCAAGGAAGCGTTCAAGCCATTCACTCTACTCTTCATCCGGCTTCCATTGTCCCCGCCCGCATGAGCTTCTGGACCCGGGACCACCTCTTGGTCGTGATGCGCGGGTGCCGCTCGCTGCGGTGAGCCTTTGCAGCGGTGTAGACGCGCCCTTCCGTGCACTCATCATTCTGCAGGATCCCCGAATTGCAGAAACCACACTTCCAAGCCAGCTGCCCGACCTATATGTGGAAGCAAGTGTGGCAACGAGAGGCAATTGACTCTGCGGCTTTCCAAGACATGTTACGGCAGGTGGATCCACCGTCAGACTCAGGGGACGACCTGCTGGACCCGCAAGCTCAAGAACTCCAAGCACTTGCAAAGACAATGGTGGGTCGGGCCGCAGGGCCGGACACGTGGACAAGCGAACAATTGCTCCGCCTCCCAGACCAATGGTGGGAGGGTTTTGCGCAGTTATGGACAGCAGCCATTCGAGCCGGCAAAATTCCACAAGCATGGAAAGATGGCAAGATTGTACTGCTGGACAAGAAGGAGGCAGGGGACACCAGGCCAATCGGTTTGTCTGCATTGGCATGGCGCATAGGCGCCTAATGGATGGTGAGGAAGCTGCGGCCGTGGACCCGACAGTGGTTGGACGACACAGTTCTCGGCGGTGTATTTGGTTCGTCGGTCTCGGACGCTCACGCGTTCATCAACCACGATAACACCGAAGACATGATCTTCGTCTCGCAGGATCTCACAAAGTTTTTCGATTGCATCGACTACCATCAGCTTTTGCAATTGTTGGAGAGGATGAAAATGCCCACTGCCTTTCGCAATGTGTACATGGACTTCTACGCCAACGCTAGGAGGTTCCTGTGTTACAAGGGAGCAGTGACAGGAGAGTGGATTAGTCCCGGAAGGGGGCTCATGCAAGGATGCCCGCTTTCCCCGCTAGCGGCAGCCTGTTTCATGCGCATCTGGAGTAGCCAAGTCGTCCGGCAGGGGGTCAAGGCCCTCAGCTTCGTGGACGACAGACTAATGAGGGCGAGACGACGAGATGTTCACCAATTGCTTGCAGCCAAACGAAGCAGTGACCTCTTCGACCACGCGTGTGGGTTTGTGCGCCGTTCCTCGAAGTGTGCTGTTGCTGCTCAGCCGTCCCAGGAGGCGGACATGTTGGCTCACAATTTTCACTACGTCTTGAGTGACAAGCTGACAACCCTTGGCCTGATTCACACCGTGGGGAGTCCTGGAGTCATCGAGTTTGCCAAGGATGTGGTCCACAAGGCCACAGCCAGAGCTACGTGCATCAGTCACCTCTCAGTCACTGTGAGAAGTCGACGAGTTCCACCAAACACTACAGGCAGGAATCCGACACCACTGCCGCCGTCCCCGGTGGATTGATGATGTTTCCCTAGATGTGGCAGCCCTCCCCTGGCAGCAGTTTGTTCCGGCAGCACAACAGGTGCTCGACGAGTTGGGATGGTGGACTGACAATCTGGGTGCAAACATCTGGCGCCGAGATAGCCATGGTCAGCTTCGATGCTTCCAGGTTGGCGCTGATAACCCCCACATTGTGCATGAGTGGATCAACGACCACATGCGGAGCAGTGAACTGCGGACTTTGTGGTCGGGTCACAAAAGCGTATCATAGAGAGGACGACGACAACTTGGCTCGTGGACTTGCTCTCCCCGGGCCACCGGATGGCACTCGATGCTTTTTCGCGGGGCGCAAGCTGGTCTGGGAAGATGCCGACAACTCAGCGCTCCGGCGCTCTGCCCTGGCCACTGGATGCTCTGTGTGGTATGAGTTTCCAGGATGCAGGGCGCACGCCGACCCCCGGGCAGTGTGCCTTTGTGGACAGACAATGCCATCTAGGCCACATCTGGTATGGCAATGCTCTGAAACTACTGCTCACCGGTCTGGCATCAGACCACCTTGCGACAGGGCTGAGGAGCGTTTGTTTGCCCGAGCTCTTCCTGAGTACCCCATCGCCCCAGAGGGCGACGCACCAGCGGATGTGCAACGTCAAGTTGCGGATGCTTTGCTGCGTTCAGCTGAAACAAATGGACATTTGGTTGTAGCCACAGATGGTTCTGCTGAACATGGAATTGCTGCCTTCGCTTTGGTTTTTCCTGGAACCGATGCAACGTTGACTGCGGGGAACCTTGGGGAGGACCAGAAGGCCTTCCGAGCCGAACTCGAAGCCATTAGGATGGTCATTGGTGGAGCGTTACTTGCGTCAGCTCAGCATGAAGGCCCAAGCTGGCGCCTCGTCATAGTGACAGATTGCTTATCTGCTATGCAAGTTGCTGAGGGATCGACTGGTAACTGCCCTATTCTGGCGCGTCAAGTTCAGCGCGCTCTAAGGGAGCTTCGCTGCAGTGTTGAAGTGCAATTCGTGTGGGTGCCTTCTCATGGAAAGAAATCCGCCCATTTTGTGGGCCATCCTGCTTTCCTTGAGGCACAACTTCGTGCCTGGAATGCCAGGGCAGACAGATGTGCAAAGCAGGCCATGCAGGCAAGAAGTGCTGGTTCAAACCGGCAAGGATGGCATGTGGGCTTGTACCTGGGAGACCCAGACTATCCAAGCCGTCGCAGCTATAAGTTTGCAATATGCTGAGCATGCTCAGCAGCTGAAGCGATTCAAACCCGGGCCTCCAGGACTTTGGCATCCTGTGGTCCATCAAATACTCCTTCTTCTCCTGTCCTTCACTGTGTGGGATGTGGGCGGTCAGGACAAGATCCGCCCCCTGTGGCGCCACTACTATCAGGGCACCAACGGTCTCATCTAGCTGAATGAGGATGAGATGCGCGACGCCGTGCTGCTGGTCTTCGCAAACAAGCAGGACCTGCCAAATGCGATGACCGCAGCTGAGATCACGGAGAAGCTTGGGCTTCACCAATTGCGGCACCGCCAGTGGTTCATTCAGTCAGCTTGCGCGACCACAGGTGACGGTCTGCACGAGGGTCTGGACTGGTTGTCGCGCACGCTTTCTTCTAAGCGCTGAGTTGACGTTGAGATGGACAGGGGTGTGTCCTTATGTAGTGGATGCATCCCACGCGGGATTGAGGCCAAGCTGCCCGTAGTCCAGTTTTGCGGGGTCACGTCCTAATGTAGCGTGATGTGCTCCCAGATTTGCATGCCTTCAAGACTTCAAAAAACGTACTCACGCGTAAATTGGCACAATCGTTTCCTTTTCGTATGCATAATCTTCTCCATCGTCGATTATGACCAAGCAACACTTTCTGTTTCAAAGGCTGTTGCTTCAAATGGATGTTCTTCAAGCCCTCGCGGAGCGGTCTCAACACTTGCCGGTCTCCAAGCAATGACAGAGATCCCTTTGCAAGCCAACAAACGCCCGGAAATCGATGCCCTGGTAAGCGCCGAAGCACCGAAAGCGCAGGCTTCAGGCGCTCTTGCTTTGCACTGCGCTGGGCAGTGTCCCACGAGCTCTGCCAAGCTGCGCTGCTTGACTCAAATGGGGAGCCAGTCAGAAGCGGGGGCTGGGGGTGGGTGTGCGGGCGGGTGTGGGGTGACTTACGACTGAGTGATGACTTGGGTTTGGCCACCCTGCAAAGTTTTTAACTGTGGGATGAGCCTTCAGTACTGATTGGACACGGTTTTTTGCCATGAAATAGAATTCCATTCGCTTTCCTATTTTCCAACATTCTGTCAACACGCAAAAGACCAAGGAGAGATCTGTCTGAATCTTCTGTGAAAATCCATCTTTCTGCTGATGCAGAGAATTGCCACTGTTGTATTCTGGTGTTTGAACAGACGTGTAACTTCATGGCCACCCCCACAAGGCTTGCAGAATAACACGTGGGGACATGGTTTGCAGGCCTGGATTTCTCTCTCTATCTGACTGGGATATGGTCAAGGTTTTGAACCGACGAGGTCTTGTAACGGTGGCAGTTCACATGCTCAGGCGTCTCTCATGAGACTTGTTGATCGGTATTGCAGGCTTCGGATATGTACCTCTGACTGTGCCCAGAGTGCAGATGGGGATGATAGTTCTAGCACGAGGTTTGCGTTGTTCAGCATGATGTTGTCCAAACAGTCACAAGCGGGCACATACTTGCTAGCACAGCAAGGATAAGGTGCTTTGCCGGAATAGGCGCTGCGACTCGTGGGAACCTGCAGTACTATGGATGGGGATAATGAATGCTGTGCACACTCAGCACGAAGACAACGGACATTGCTGAGCAAGTCGAGTAGTCGAGTTGTCGCGGTCTCAAATTCAGTCGTTCAGTATCTGCACAGGGCACGTTGAGCCCTTGTTTTTTTACATGTCCACATCATTTGATCATTTGGTTGTGGTTGCACCTGTTGGACTCCACTGGACGTTGGACTGAGCTGTTGGCTGCTCTCACGTGTTGGAACCAAGCTCCAGGTTCGCGCCTTTGCGGCTGGCCCAGGAAGCCGCTCTCCGCATCCAGGCTGCGGAGGCTCGGGTGCCAGCCCTCAAATGCCAACTGGTGAGTTACAAAGCGTTTTTTCTTTTTGATGTGTCGGACCGGAAGGTTGGCAGTCCCTTTTTTGATTGGCAAGTTGTTTTCTGCTGTTCTCCTCATCAACGGCTGTTGACAAGCATAACCTTTTTGTTCTACAGGTTTGCTTGTATGACTTATCAACGTCATTGCTCGTGAAACCAATCATCACGGTGAATTACATGCCCTTGTTGGGCCTGCCAGAAGGTGATCTTCATTGCGTTTATCAATTGAAGGTGCACTCAGCCCCTTCAATTCACGGGTGCACCCGAGCATTGTGGGGCTGGTCGGGGTTCAAAAGGGCGGCATCCTGGTAAAAGAAAGGGCCACTGCACGCCTTGAATCATTCCAAAAACCACAGTTATGCAAACATAGGGATTGCGCCAGCTTTTGGGCTTTGTTTCTGAGCAGGTAAGCGGACGGCTGATTTCCGGTCTTTTGATTCACATGTGTAAGAAAAAGTGCCGGCAATGTGCTACCACTAGGACACAACTCTTGCAAGCATGGTCAGTCAGACTTCAGAATTGTGTTTTTGGCATAATACTCAAACTTGCGAATGTCAGTGTGGATTCGATGCCATGGGTGTCTCTTTTTTTTTTGAGGGTACCCTTTTTGGGGCTTTTTGGGGTGAAGCCACTCACTTTGGTCCATCTATTTAGAGACAGACCCCCAGGCCCCGAGCCACTTGGGCCACCCATCGGCCCAGGAGGGCAAGCCGGACACGACCTCGCGGGTGCTGGGCTCCCTCTGGTCGGCGGCCGAGGACATCTTCCTGTTCTACCACCAGGCAGGACGAGTGACTGGGTTAGGCAGTTACCCCTTTTCCATGGAAGTAGGTTCCGCGGATTCCCTAAGGTAGTCTTCCAAGAACCCTCGCGTCAGCTTCCATGGTTGGAGGGAGGGTAGGCCAAGTAACATGAGCAAGGCCCACAATCTGGAGGCTGTTCCATGCTCAAGTATTTTGCCCCGAATGGAAGGATTCACTGGGAGAATTGCCAAAATAAGGCTCCGGTAAAGGTCCTCTAATCGAATGTTGCGCGTGTGCCCAGAGGGAAAGTGGCATTGATTCCGTTTCCTTGGCTGTACCAACCGCCATCCTGCTGCGCAGGTGATCTGATGTGAGAAGGCCGCTGAAGTGATTGCCCTGCCCGTGGGATGACACGTCTCATGATTCACCAGCAAGCATGACATGTGTGGGTCGCTTAATTCAAGAGATCGATAGATCGCACTCCTTCCTGAGGCTGTTTGATGATCCAAGAAAGGTTTTGCAGAGATCTCTCCAGCCTAACATGAGCCAGCGCATTTGCTCTGAGCACAGCATCAATCACACTGGGTGTATCAACTCGGGCAAAGCAAAGCACACGCGACGGCCCCATGGGACTCGGTGGAACTCGGCCGGTAACCGCGGTCTTCAAATGCAGAGACAAATGTCAATAGGCTTGGCGGCTTGGCCTGTGATTCTGATTCTATGAAAGCACTGTCAGTACTCAGAGCAATGGCTGATGGACGGGCACTTTCGACAAGTTCATTTTTGCTGTATTGTTCCTTGGGCTTTTCCATAGATCCACATCCAGGGCTGGGCCGGGCAGAGTTGGAATGGGAGCGCAAGATTGCTACAGGCGATGAGCCCAAAAGATGATCTTTCAAAGATTAAGACTCGAGCGCAACTTCTGACCCTTGGCGATGTGCTAGACTTTTAAGGAACACAATTGCGAGCCTGTGAATCTGGGGTAAGCATCTTTATCCGTCCGGAGTGACAACCCTGAGTCCGCGGAGCAACTAGCCCCAACAGGGGGAGAGGCAACAACAACGAAGAAGTTGCAAACATAGCCGCGGGCACCCACAGTCTGTAGCCTGCAATGAAGCCCACAG
>CAUJNA010003241.1:488274-655774 GCA_963377175.1 Effrenium voratum
AAATTCTCAAGCCTGCCTTTGCAAGGCATGTCCCCAGACCAACGGAAAACCCTGCCAGTCAGCCAGCTGACTCTTGCAGAGGTCCAGTGGAGAAAATGTCTTCTGCCACTCTGGAAAGAAGCTTAGCAATTAGGTGGGAACACATCAAATGCACATTGCCAGTTGCATTGGTCTGGAAGGGCAAGCAGACTGTAGGCATTCTAGCTGAGAATCAAGAATTATATCTTTGGCACGCTGCTTTGTTCATATGTTAGTTGGCAGGGTGGCAGGCTGGCTTCTCAGTTACAAGGCCAACAAAGCAGCTGACAAAAGCAAATGGGCACTTGAGGCCATGAATTTGGGCATTTTGCCAGGGCGTTCTGCCTGCCTCTGCCTGGCCTTGCCATGCTCAATAAGTAGGCGGGAAAGAAAGCAGGCTGGCGTGTTTCTTGTCAACATTGTCAGCAGAAGCAAAGTGGGTCAGCCCTTCCCTACCCTACCCTATCAGGCTGAAAAAGCTTGAGCTGCCCAAGCTCATGGTACAGATACTGATGCAAAGCCTAATCACGCCCAATCAAGTCCAGCTATGACAAGCTAATGTGCCCTGGGCAAGCGAAGAAGCTGCCAAGGAGCAACAGGCCAGCTGTCCACGGGGTTTGCAAGTTGACCTTGGCAGCTAGCAGGCAATGAGTGGCAAATGAGTTGGCGTATTGTGTCACAGCATGCCAATTTCAGCACTGACACAATTGATGGCATGACAGCTGTGCAAAGCAGGTCAGACATGAGCCACTCAGAACGCCCATTACAACATGCCCTACAGCAAGCCGTTCGAGAAAATTGTTCTAAGCTATGAGCCCTGCAAGGGTGGTCCTGCTGGCCAGCTAGCCTGTTGGCCTGCTTCAGCTTCTTGCCCTTCTATTGCACGGCTGCACAAGTCTGCAAGACAAGGACACTTCATGTCACAATTGCCAATTGAAGACTTGGTCTACGTTGCATTGCGTGGCCAGTCACTGAATCTGTAGTAAGCCATTCCTCTTGATGTTGTGTGTTTGCAAAAAGCCTCTTAGCCAAAATGGCTGACAAGATGCAATGCTTAAGAACTTCAGCCAACTGCAAGATCACAAAGACAGCCTCACCATCAACACGGGGCTCCTGAGGCTAGATACGGCCAGGAGAAAACATGCTAAACAGGTGTGAGAGGGACAGGAGTGGTGAATCATTTCAGGGTTCAGGCTGACTGCCCAACACACCAAAAAGGGTGTGGACAGGAGGTGACATGATAGTGTTCAAAGACATACACAATGCCCAAAAAGTCAACACCATTGTTTTGAGCAATGCGTCCCCCAAAATGCTCTTTGGCACACTTGGCCTTGGGTATCCACATGGGCAGGCGTGAGGTGATTTTCAGGGTCAAACGTCTGAGAGAGATGGCCAGCCTGAAATTTTGGACTAGAATTCCTGCTGCTGGTGCCCCTGACTTGCATTATCATGATGGCAATTTCCAAACATGGGCCAGGCTCTGACCAAGATCTGTGCGCCCCTTCCAACTGGCAGCAGGGCATTGTTTCATGGGTAGGCAGTCGGCATTCCACCTGCAAGCCTGCCTAAAGTGAGGCAGCCAACCATCATCATCCCTGAAAAGGAGAATGCCATGCCACAAGGTTCAGTCAGTATACCCAATGGAGCCCAGGAGGGGGCAAGCTAGCTTTGGGAAGGGCAGGCGGATGTTACTACGTATTGGTTTTGGGATATTATTTGAGATGAAGGCCAAGGCAAGGGACCCATGCCTTGGATGCCCTGATTGCAGGTTATGTGTGGCCATTCCAGCCTTGACTAGTGTAAGGCAATGAATGATGTGATGGAGGGCAGGGGCTTCAGCAGCAAATTCAGCTTTGATGTTGGAATGAAGGCGCCAAGCAACCAACGATTTCCTGAAAGTAATAAGAATGCATGAGTGAACCAAGACACACCCAGATTCCAAAACGCATTGGGTTGTCTACATATTCCTTGCTCAACTCTCCTCCATGCAGGCAGCTTTTCCAGTCACGCACACTGGCACCTGCTGTCTGGCCTGGGCGGGAGGTGAGGCACACTGCGCAACACAACAAAAATGGCTGCAAAGATGGGCCAAATTGGCATTTGTCCACAACACCAGCTCAAGGGTTCCCAATGTCTTAAAGACAAAATCTCAGTTGGGGATGACTTGAACAGCCAACCAGCCACACATACCCTCATGGACTACCTGCCTGTCAATAAAAGCAAAGTGACAGCTGAAGCGGATGTCCAGGCCCCCGGCTTGTGTTGTGTTTTTGCCTGACCAAGGGCAAGCAGCACCAGCCCAAAACTGTCAACTGTCTCAGCACGGAAGGAAGAAACGCATCCCATTGGCAAGCGTTCTTTTGTCTTCATCGCTGAGTGCAACAGCATGAGTGCCAAGGGCGGCAATCTTTCTACCACGCTCGAGGGGACAGCTGTGAGACAATGTGCGCACTAGTTGACCTCCTCAAGCAATTCCAACCCCACTGGCATGGAAAGTGTGGGGCGCCTGCAGGCCAGGCAGGACCTATTCCAAGTCAGTAACTCATGCGCAGGAAGTTTCAAAAAAGGTTCAAGGCTAGAATGAGTGGGCAAGATAGACGGGCCTGCTGGCCTGCAGGCCTGAACATAGGCTTGCCAGAAATTCATGATAGGCAGGCCTGCTTGTCTACAGGCTTGATGCCAGAAAAAGACCCCTAGGCTGTCCGCCTCACCATCTGCCACAGCTCATCTGGGACCATGTTGGTGCGCATCTGCAAGGACAGGTGTGCAACTTGGAAAACACAACAGCAGCAATAAACTATTAATGATGATGGCCCTGCCTTGATCATGCTCATCTTAGGCCTGCGCCAGGACCGACTCGAGGGATCATGTGACCTGAGGACGCGCTTGCTTCCATGACAATTGGCTTGTGAGACTTGGTTGGGCCCCAGACTGCCACGCGTTCTGTGCTGCCAATCTTCTGGCACATGCACACGCGTTCCAGACTCCACTGCTTCACCTGCCTCGGCAAGCCACAAACTCAAATGGCACCAAAGCAGGGCAGGGCAGGGCAATGCAAGCAAATGAGGCATTGGCATCCAGGATTCCTGGACATTGTCAATCTGCGTCATGCACCAATTGGGAGGCAGCTCATCTCGCTCAGCTCTCAGAGGCTTGAAAACAGCCTTAGGTGCAGCAAAGACATGGCTAGATACTCTAGGGGTAAGGCTCTCTGGTCAAGGAGTGGCATCAGTGCCAGGGACATAGGTTCGGTTGTCCCCCCGCTGTGCAAAGGTGCCATCAGCCTGCTCCCTTAGCTCAGACAAATGTTCACACCTGCCAAACATGCCTTTGCCTCAGCAAGGTCAGGCAAGAACTGAAAAATGCCATGCACTTGGAACAGAACACTGAACACCATGGATGGCAACTGTTCCCTCAATGACCAACAAGATGTTGGGTCTGTGAGCCAGGGCCAAATCCTCACAGCCAAATGGAACTATAACTTGATGTTGAAGAATGTGCCTACACTTCATGTGACCAACTTGTCACCTGATACTGCCAAGTTACTGGAGCACCTTCCAGAAGTGCACATGGTGCACCCCCCCAGGCTCTCTGGGGACCGGTAGAAGCACCAGCAGAACTGACCCTTCTCATGCGACCACCAGCTGTACAGCTCATTGTTCGCGAAAAGGTCTGCAGGCCCTGGAGTCAGGAAATCAGCTGTGGCTAGGCTCAGCACTACAACACAATACTCACTTGTCACCTGCTTGCTGACTAGGCACGGAATGCATGCCTGCGAGCCTGCAAAACAACGGCCTCCGATCCCAGCATGTCTTCCTGCTGGAACTCAATCGCCCAGCCATATGGGGACTGGTACTTGTCCCAATGCGGCCCGAAGTGCCGGGCAAGGAATGCCCCCACCGTCGCCTTGCGTGCCCCAAGGCAACAAGACCCCCGAACACAAATGTCCAAATGTGTCCAAGAGGCGGGGCTTGGGTCCGGCTGCTCAACAAGGCCCTTGTCAGGCTGGTAGATGCCCAGCTTGATCAGGGCATCCCTCAATACCAGCATAAAGTCGCCGACCTTTGCTGCTTGTTCAAAGGGAGCCAAGCTGGACACAACAAAAGATTTCACCCATAATGCCCAGGCACATGCTTGGCAAGCTGGAAGTTGACATCCGAAGGATACAGGTATCCGAGGCTACACTCACTGAAGCCATTGGAGCCATGGAGGGACCAGTGCCACAGCATGGCTGGCGTGCATGCGCACATGCCACTGGGCAGGTCCTTACTTTGGCAGCTTGGCCAGCAAAATGGTCCTGTTGTTGGGCTCCCCTTGCTCAGTGGACGGTCTTCTCATTCAAGACTTCAAACTTATTGTGCAAAGAAGGACTTGAAGTTGAAGACCAACGATTCGCACACAGGGTGAAGGTGAGATTCCCCACTTGAGAAGGGTGGCGTGGCCAACTATCTAGGACTCTTTTGGCAACTGCAACTGCATCTGAGCATTGTGGTGGTCTTGTTGCAAAAGTGTTTGCCAGCCTCACCTGAAAAACTTAAAAGGTGCAACATGATGTTAGAGTGCAAGCAGGCCATTGACAGCCATGCTCTCAAGGTCTGCAAATGGCTAGGATCAGCCAGCCATTCAATCAAGCCTGAGGTCACAGCATAGTTTTGGCTTGGCTACAAGAACTAGCAGGAACATGCAAGCCAGCAGGGGTAAGCAGATGCCGCCTGGCCTGCATGCCTTCCCCGGTCTGCATGCCTGCACTGGCCTGCATGCCTGCCCCGGTCTGCATGCCTTGCTGCATGATTGCAAGCTTGGGCAGCACATTCAAGGCAGCCAAGCCTCAGTTGTCACCAATGTCAAGGCTGTGGCTCATTTTTGATTGAAAAGAGGCCCTGAGCATTGCACAGTGCAGCCTTGTGACTCCTGGTGACTGCGTCAACCATTGCAGGCTGGTAGGTGAGGCCAGTGAATCTCTGCTCCAGGCTGCCCTCTGTCAGCCAAAAATATTGGCGCCTTGGATCAGACCTTGGCACGTTGGGGATGGGCATCTGCTTCCTCAAGAAGTACTGCACATCGTCCCAGCTGTGAGGGACGCTGTGGCTGGACACAGGCTGATGTTGCAGCAGCCAGTGCCTGATCTGCATCAGGTCCAGCAGGCCTGCCTCAGAAGCAGTGCACTGAAGTGCAGTGTTGGTTGGGGTGGGTTTGTTGCCTGTGCCTGGGGGCCGGTAATAAGTCTTAGCCAAGGAACTGGCCTGCAGGCCTGCCTCCCCTCTGTGGCGTAACTCAATCACCATTTTGGAAATGCCACACTGCAGGTTGAATGTGCTCCATTCCGTGCTCAGCAGGGTTGTTGCCTGCAGTGCTGGAAGACACACCAAAACAAAGTGGGAAGAACTAAGAGTTTGTGGCCAAGTAAATCTAAGGGTCCTGCCACACTGGCCTGGCCCACTTCTTGCTCCCCATGGAAGACCTGCTTCTTGAGGGCCACAGTCAGCATCTGGTGCCCCTGCAGGGCCAGGTAGCCCTCCGCGCCGTCCCAGACCTTTCAGCTGAAAAACCCAAAGCCTGCTTACATGGACCCCCACAGTGGTGAAGCAGTCTTGCGCAACAAATTGAGCAGCTGACAGGCGTTGGGCCTTTGGCAGCATCTGTTTGGGCTTGTCCCGGAATGCCCACAATGCTCCTCAAGAAGTGTGGGTGGGCAGGGCCACAATCGGAAGCCATCAACTTATTCACAGCACCACACAGTGAGGCCAAGATGCACAAAGTATGGTGCTGCATCACCAGTGGAGGTTGCAAACTTGACCCTGTACTCCACAGTCAAATCAGTCAGCACCGCTGCCATGGCAAAGAGCCTACTTGCCTGCTTGCCTACTATCCTGATGCCAATCGCCTGCTGGCCAGAAAGGTTCTGCAACAAACTCACAGTCAGCGCCATGGGCAGGGGGTCCCAACCAGTCAGTCAGTCAACATGTTGTGACATGTGGCCAATGCAACAGAATCAGTGTGTCAAAGGGCATGCCCAACTCCAACATACATGAGCACGAATGCAAATTCCACACAATGCTGAGGTTTGTTGGGCCAAAGTGACACGATTGCCAAAAAGGAAAAGCAGCACTTTTGCAATCACCCAACGCATCCAACAGACTGGGAAACAGTCTGGACCCTGGTAGGTTTCCATTGCAGCCAGGCCTGCTGGTCCTTGGCATTGCCAGGAAAGGCAGGTCATGGCCTGTGCGCGGGCACAGGTTCAGGAAAAGAATGAGTGTGTAGCAAGCAGGATGACGTTCATTGGTGATGTTTTGGCGGCCCCATCTTGTGGCTACAGAACAATCAGGTCAGCCTTTCATGTCCGCCATGCAAGCACTTCAAACATGACATGTAGTGTCCTACTGGCTGCCCACCCTGCAAGTGCTTCAAAAGTGCTTCAAGCATGTAGTGTCCTACTGGCTGCAAGCAATGCTAGCCACAAACCATCACCATTAAAGCTCTTACCCCAGCTGGGCACCTGGCTTTTCCTCTGGCAATGTCAGGCCTTGGCAAAGCACACAAGGATGGCAAGCTAATTGTCAATCACCAAGCTGATTGTGTGCCAAACGGTGATTTGCACTGTCAGCCTTTTCTTCTGCAGGCAGCGCAGGACTGCAACTCTAGATTGAAAATCTGCAGGCCTGCAGCTTGCAGGCCTGTAGACCTGTACAGCAGCAGCCTTCAGGCAAATGGCATCAGTTGCCGTCTCATGATTTGACCTGAGTGGGAAACACTAAGTATTAGCTTTTTGCTAGGTAGTTGTGAACATGTATGTCCCTTCTAAATGATTGATTGCGCAAGACTGCAGACCTGCGCCCTGCATGCAGGTGAGTTTGCAATGGGCAGTTGGGCTGACCCACTGACCCTTTTTGAACTAGGGACCTTGGGGCTTTCAGCAAAAGGCCTGAAGGCTTCACACCTAATCCTGGCAAGTTCTGGCACAGAACCAAGACAGAGTCAGCTTCCCACGGGGAGGGAAAGTCACAATTATTTTGCAGTTTCCTTTTGTCTTCCCATGCACCAAACTTCCTTGCAGACAAAAGGCGACGGGTGTCCTGCAGAAGGCCATCCAGGAAGTCGCTCAACCTCAGGAAGCACACATTGCTCTTGGGCAGTTGGGTAGCTGTCATTTGGGTGTTTGCTGCGCACAAACCATAGCAAGCAACATGCTTGAAGAGCCAGGCCAAAGACATCCTCTCACTTACGATTTAGCCAGGCAACTGCATATTCTCAATGCTGCTGATGTCCACTTGCGGCCGGCACACAGAGAGGTCGACAACCTTGACAACTCTCTTGCCTGCCACAAACCTGCCTTGCAAGTGCAACCTAGCCACAGCATCTTGAAAGGAGATGTCATGCAAGACCATCTTCCTGAGGCGCTTGGGGGCACAAGGCAGAGGGCTGAGGCAAGTCAAGCCTTGCACAGGCAGAGAATGTGCATCAAAGAGTCATCCATGCTGCCACCACAGGAGACCGCACCCTGCCCTGGTTGCAGGCCACCACAAGAAGCTGGCCATCCTTCAGGTGCTTCATGCCCCATTCAGCCGTCTTCCTCCACCTTAAGGGCAACAGGGCAGCAAGACACAACGCGCACATCTAGGCTGAAGTTTTGATGGGCAACCTTTCAAAAGTCCAGCAACCACAAGTTCATCAAGACTCGAACTTCAATCTTGGCTGGCTTGCTGAGTATTTTTCCGTGCACTATGCATGACCAGCCAGATCAGTATTCTTTCCCTGGCCACAAAATGTTTCAGACTCTTAACCCATTGACAAGCAGACCCAGGCCCGACGAACGCAATTTCAAAATAAACGGCCCAGGGGGTAGTCGAACCCCCAATGATTACCATGTCCGACTTCAGACTCTGACGATATCTTCCATACGGGCAGAGGCGGCCATGGTCTCATGCAAGCCCCAGAACACATTTGATGGCCTAGGCATAAAGATTATTTTAGGGGCACCCATGCCTTGGAAAGCCAAAGGCATGGACCAAGATTCTAAAATATTGGGCCCAAAGCCACAAGTCCCTGTACTGAATGCCAGAAGCATGGGGGAAGACCTTATGGCCTTCTGAATTCTGACTTTCCAATCTGTTGAAGGGCTTTGAATAGGCTTCAAAGGGTGTTTTGGGGCCAAGGTGAACCATTGCAGGGAGCAAGTTTTGGACCCGGGTAGTCACATGGCCCAGTTGCCCAATGGGTGAGGCGTTGCCCACAGCCCCCCAGCTATTGCAATTGCAGCCAAGCTGGCTGGCTGGCTCGCCACTTCATCCAATTTGGATTGGCTGCCAAGAAGGGGATGTTGTACTTGGAAAGGTGGTCTGCCCACCACTGGCCATTCCTCTAGAGTCGCAATGACCAAGAGTGCACAACAAACAGCAACATAGCACCTGGCTGGCTCTGCCAAACTGGCCCTGAACTGCCAACAGCAAAAGGACTGCAGCAGTTTGTGTCCACCTAACCAAACAGCCAGGGAGCTCTTTCTTCTGGCAGTTGAGAATGGCCACCGGCACATTGTCAAAGTCGAAGTCTGGGAACATCTTGTCCGGGTCAAACTTATCCATGGGCCCCACATACACGCATTGTCCGCAATCTGTGAAGCCAGCGTCCTCAAGCTCCTGGTCAGGAGCAGACAAGGAGCATGGTTGGTGGTTGCGTGCGCCTGCCAGCCCAATGCAAGCTACAGTCATGTTTAAGCTGGGGGCAAGTACTGTGTTCTGAGGCAAGCTCCTGTGGGATCTGCTGTGCCTCCTGTGGGATCTGCGTGCCTCCATCATCCCAGGACTCATCCTTCTCCTGCCAAAGCAAGCCAAGCTGATTCCTTGTCCCCATTACTGCATTCAGCAAGAAGTGTGCACCAGGGCTAGTGGTGGCCTATCCCAAACTTCATGAAACAGAGCGGGCTTACCTTTATTTCTTTCAACTTGGCAGTTGGTTCGTTCCTACAAAGACAGTCACTGAGTCATCCTCAGCTGCTGCCTGGGCCTCCTCCGGCGCTGCCTGGGCACATGCTCATCTGCCTTGTGCCTCTTGGCCACAGGCATACTCTTGGCAGCAGGTGCGGAAGGCCTCTTCTTGGAAGCAGGCTTGGTGGCCCTGGTGGCTGACAGTTTGCCACCAATGGGTGGAGGGCCAGTGGCTGGCTGACGCAGGCCAGAGGTGGCTTGCTGATGCAGGCCTGAAGGCTTGCTGGCCTGAGGCAAGCCTGAAGGCCTGCTGGCCTGATGCAGGCCTGGGGGCCTGCTGGCCTGAGGCCTGCTGGCCTGATGCAGCGAAGGCTTGCTGGCCCTCCAGGCCTGGCTCTCCACAGCCACCTGACTCTCCACAGCCACCTGACTCTCCACATGCTACAACACTGAATGACAAGTGACAAGCCACATGTGCCAATGCCAGGCCGTTGACTGAACAAGGGATAGCACATGCCCCACCATCAGTGGCTAAAAAGTAAGTGTGTCATTAAAATTCTGCCACACACACACACATACATGCACACACGCCTCGCCTCCTCAAACTGCTCCTCCGCAGGCGGCTCCTCATACTCCTCCCCATGCTCCTCTTCCAGATATTCCTCTGCCTGCATTTGAAAGGCACCAAAAAGCAAGCACCTGAGACATGCCAAAGCCTCTTGCTGCTCCTGCAATGCTAAGGCTCCAGTCCAGGAATTCCAGGCCTTTTGATGCTCCTTCCAAGAAGCACCCAAGAAACACCATCAAAGCTGTCAGCCAGTCTCAGTGTTTAACAGACAATGAATGATTGCTTACTTCTTCTCCCCAACACAAGATGACAAGGAACCAATGATGATGATGATGATGATGATGATGATGATGATGATGATGATGATGATGATGATGATGATTAGTGATGATGATTAGTGATGATGATGATGATGATGATGATGATGATGATGATGATGATAGTTATGATGATGATGATGATGATGATGATGATGATGATGATGATGATGATGATGATGATGACGGTGGTGGGGGTGATGATGATGATGATCTACTGAATCCCGTTCCTTTGCCTGTTGAGGCCGGGCAGGAGGTTGATGACCCATCAATGCCTTCTCCTTAGCCAAGCAGGACAAGGCTTCAGAATTGTGCCCTCAGCAAAGAAGTTCCTAGATAGGCAAATGCCAGCAGCTGAGAAAAGCACCAGCCGGTTCCTGGCTGCTCGCACTTGATCCTCAGTTAGCCCCCACACACGCGCATTCTCTCTTTGGCACACGCACATTTATGACTGTCATGTTCTTGCCAATTTAGTCTGGCGTCTCTGGCAAGCTGGCAGGGTGGCTTCCTTCTTGTGCCAACCTCATTCTGGTTCTGAATGATGTAGAGGTTGTTCACATACATGGCTGAAAAGCTGCCACAGCCAACAGCCCTTGAGCCTACACCTGCTGCATCACAGAGATCAAGCAACTTGCTTGCAGCAGCCCTGAACCACAACTGCAACCACATCTTGCTGGCAAATCCAAGAAAATCAAGAGGCATCAGGCTGTAAGAGAAGTGCAAGATTGCATGGGGGAGCTAACGATACAGAGCTTGCCAAAGGATGACGGCATTCACAATGGCACATGAGTTTTGATGAAAAGATAGCCCCTTACTGTTACCAGCAATTGTTCCTTGTCAAGACATATAGAACCCCCTGCAATAACATACACCCAAAATCAAGGCGCTTGGAATGCAAGGCGCTGTCGGCTGGCTTGTCTGGGCCCAAGGCAGGTTGGATGTCCTGGCACACCTCCAAGGGCAGCAGGCCTCAGCCAGAAAGCGGCCAGGGTGAGAGGCAGTGAGTCAGGGTTCCCTGCACCAAGCCCGTTTGGGTAGCAACTTACAGTTACATCAACTCAGGATTAGCTCACAAAGCATGTTCAGTGCACTGAGGATGGTCTGAGGCACCAACAGGCAAGCAACCTGAGCATGGCTGATGGAACCCCTCATGAAGAGGCTAGGGTGGGTTGCAGCCATGCCTTGGAAAGCCAAGGCATGGAGGGGCAAGGGTAAAGGATAGCTTGGTAGGTCAGGGGAGCTCAAGCTTCTGATTGCAGAAGCACTAGGCCAAACAGCATTTTGTTGTTGACATCAACGCTCCATTGGAATATGTTTTTGCAGCCATTTCACAATGACAGATTGTTTATGGACCAGCCCATGGGTACTGTCAGAATTTGAGCCTTGGCTGGGTGGCAGAAAAGCAGGTCAGACATCTCACCTGTGGGCTTGAACGTTTTCTTGTTGGAAACAGCTGCCATCAACCACACACACACAGAGTGTTCCCTGATTATCCACTGGGTTGTCCCTGCATCTTTGGTGCTGATTGAATTTCTTGGGCGGGACACTCCAAGACATGAGGAGCAATGAGTGCCCTGAGGGCTTAGCAAAGTTCCAGAGAAACAGTTGGCAGTTTCAAAATGCCTTGTGCAATACTGGAGGCTACCCAAATTCAGCAGTGGCCAGAACAGTACATTGCATTCACTTAGTGCTGTTTGGAATGGCATGTTAGCCCAGCCCTCTGCCCAGCCAGCCTTTGCACTGCCTAGAAAGCTGTGTGCAGACCTCAGTCAGACCTCAGTCAGTGTCTGAACCTTAGTATGCAGCAGGCTCCGCTCTGCTGGGACCTTAGTGAACTAAGCCTTAGTATTGCAGGGTTTGAGCCTTAGTGTCCTGCTGCCCCTTTTTGCGGCTGCTTTTATGGTTGACGGCAAGTGTGCAAATGCAGCATGGCTGCAAGTGAAAGCATAGAGCTGACTGAAGCTTCATTTCAATTTGACTTTTGGTGCTATGGTCAAATGGAAACTTAGGACCAGAAATTTCTGAACGCCACTGCCCAGACACCTTGCAGCCTACACTTTGCCCACCTGCTCCCTGACAACTATACATGTCCCATGCTTGCAAAGTGTTCTTGTACATCCCTTCCTGTAAATCCAGGGCTCAAACAACCATGTGATGCATTTAAGATTAAAATTCACCATGAAGCTTTGGGATTCAGTTATTGCTGCAAGTAATCTTGTGCTTCAATGCTGCAAAGAGAGCCAATCACTATTTAGCTTCATGATGTTGAACAGCAAGTTTGAAAAAGGTGGCCCCAATGCGAATGACATCTCAGGTGATGAACTAGCAGGTCCTGTGTTTTCCAAATGGTTGTGCCCTCTGTGCTGGCAAGTACTTTTCAGTTGTTACAGTTCTAAAGCAAAGCAGGGGTATGGACCACTAGGCCATTCAATATTGCAGTCTTGGTGCAGGCTAAAGTGCCCCATGACCATCCTCCCTGTCTGGCCAGGCCTGCTTGGTCATCTTTACCACGTGCCCAAAAAAAAGGTGCGCTTTTCAGCGCTACCCGCTTTTCAGCGGTGCCTATGTTTTTACCCTCCCTCCCTCCCTGTGAACTGCTGCTCCAAGTATTCCATGAAGTAGTCCGAGCCACAGTGCAGGGGGTGGGCACAGGGAAGGGTTGGGATGTGGGCACAGGGAAGGGTTGGGATGTGGGCAGGCAAATGTAACTGTGGGGGGGGGACATCCTTGGGGAGTGGGAAGTGAGACAGTTGGAGGGCATGTGGCACATGAAGAAAGGACACCTTGGAAGTGGGAGGGTGGGTGGAAGTGGGAGGGTGGGAGGGTGGAAGTGGCATGTTGATGAGGAATGATTGGCATGCCCTGCCCCCCCCCAACCTCAAATCATGGGCAAACACTGGTATCTTAGAATGTTGGTGCCTGTATCTTAGTTCCATTTCTTCTGGTTTTTTTACAATTTCTGCGGTGCGCGCGCGACCCTCTGCGGAGATTCGCGTGGTCGAGGTTCAAAAACTGAGGACTTTTTACGATTTCTGCTGGCCGCGCGCGACCCTCTGCGGAGATTCGCGTGGTCGAGGTTCAAAAACTGCGGACTTTTTACAATTTTTAGCATGCGCGCGCGAGTCTCTGCGGAGATTCGCGTGGTCGAGGTTCAAAAACTGAGGACTTTTTACGATTTCTACGGTGCGCGCGCGACCCTCTGCGGGGATCGTGCGCGTCGAAGCGCTCTCGCTGTGGCGCCGTGCGAATTTGTCTTAGTCTCGGCAAACCCTCTGCGGAGATTGTGCGTGTCGAAGCGCTCTCGCTGTGGCGCCGTGCAATTTTCTTGCTCGCGAAACGGCCTTTGGAAGTTGTCTCGTGGTTTGCGCGCCTGCTTTCGCAATCCCGCGGTCGCGGGTTCGATTCCCCCCTGGTCCGCGGCAGCTCCGGCTTGAAAATCGCAGCTTTTAAGTACAAACGTAGTACGCGGAGCGTGCTCCTGCAGCTCCGGCTGGAAAATCGTAACTTTTCCGTACAGATGTAGTGTGCGGAGCGTGCTCCCGCTGGAAAATCGCAACTTTTAAGTACAAACGTAGTACGCGGAGCACACCCCCGCAAGCTCCGGCTTGAAAATCGCAGCTTTTAAGTACAAACGTAGTACGCGGAGCGTGCTCCTGCAGCTCCGGCTGGAAAATCGTAACTTTTAAGTACAGACGTAGTGTGCGGAGCGTGCTCCCGCAGCTCAGGCCGGAAAATCGCAACTTTTAAGTACAAACGTAGTACGCGGAGCACACCCCCGCAAGCTCCGGCTTGAAAATCGCAGCTTTTAAGTACAAACGTAGTACGCGGAGCGTGCTCCTGCAGCTCCGGCTGGAAAATCGTAACTTTTAAGTACAGACGTAGTGTGCGGAGCGTGCTCCCGCAGCTCAGGCCGGAAAATCGCAACTTTTAAGTACAAACGTAGTACGCGGAGCACACCCCCGCAGCTCCGGCTTGAAAATCGCAACTTTTGAGTACAAACGTAGTACGCGGAGCGTGCTCCTGCAGCTCCGGTGGAAAATCGCAATTTTTAAGTACAGACGTAGTATGCGGAGCGTGCTCCCGCAGCTCAGGCTGGAAAATCGCAACTTTTAAGTACAAACGTAGTACGCGGAGCACACCCCCGCAGCTCCGGCTGGAAAATCGCAACTTTTTAAGTACAAACGTAGTACGCGGAGCACACCCCCGCAGCTCCGGCAGCACTTGCGCAGAGCAACTTGCGCAGAGTCACTTGCGCAGAGCAACTTGCGCAGAGCAACTTGCACAGAGCAATTGCACAAAGCACTTGCGCAGAGCAACTTGCACAGACCAACTTGCACAGAGCACATGCGCAAAGCGCTTGCACGGAGCAACTGGCGCAGAGCCCTTGCGCAGAGCAACTTGCTCAGAGCACTTGCGCAGAGCAACTTGCACAGAGCAGGCGCAGAGCAACTTGCACAGACCAACTTGCGCAGAGCACATGCGCAAAGCGCTTGCGCGGAGCAACTGGCGCAGAGCACTTGCGCAGAGCAACTTGCTCAGAGCACTTGCGCAGAGCAACTTGCACAGAGCACTTGCGCGCAGCAGCTTGCAGAGAGCAACTTGCGCGCAGCAGCCTGGAACAATGCAGCTTGCGCAGACCGCTTTCGTGAGAAATCGCGCGGCGCAGTTCGAGAGGAAAGTAGGATGATGAGATGGAGCTCTCATGCGACCATACACACTGAGCATCGCCGCGCGCAGACACGCTCGCCGCAGCGATGTAAAAAGGTGTCTCCGCGACTGGATGAGCACCTGTGGAAAAATGCTTTCGGGCCAATCGTCCTCTAGTTAGGTTTCCCTTGTTTTGTGGGCTTCTTCCAGGAAAGCCAAAAGGAAGACCACGAAAATAAGCCGTCCGGGACCTCCCCACCCCTTTTTTGTTGGTGGTTTTGAAGGGAACCAAAGGAACAGAAAACACGGCGATGTTTTTTGGGCCGACACAACGCCCATTTTGCGGCCAGTGGCTTGTCCTTCAGGCGATCTTCAAGGAGCTGGGGGTGAAGGATGTGTTGCCGCCCGGCACCACGGCCACCGTCACGCTGGAGGTGGACAAACAAGTTTGCTAGGCCTGGGACCGGTGTCCGCTTTGGTTCCGCTTGGGGCGCTTGGGGGCTTGGGGGCTTTGGGGCCTTGGGGCTCGGTGGCGGAAGTCGTCATCTGCCAAAGCCAAGGGTGGTCCAAGGTGAAGATAACGGTCGTAGCAGAGAGCAACCAAGTAGCGCGTTGGCGCGGCTTCAAGGGGAAAAGAAGGGTGGCCCCAGATTTCAACTGGAACCCAAGAGGGCCTTTTTTTTCTGGTAAAGAGTTGGTGGTTGGGATTGGATTTGAAGCCCTGTTTCTTGTGGGTAGATGGGAAACTACCCCCTAGTTTCTCCACCAATCCAAACCAAGCTGGTGATTTGTACAGACAGCTGGTTTGAGGAGACACTGAAAGTTAGCACGGAGGCCCATGCGTATCCCGGACATGCCGGAACTGATTGATTTTCCACCAACCGGATATTCTTTGTATGGTCAGTTGTATCGAAAGCCAATGTGAAACCAGCATGTTTTATGGGTTTCGTGACGCGCTTCCAAATAAGTCGGACGGTCGGCAGCCTTGATTCAATCCAAGGAACACGCACTTTTGGCATTTCCTCAAGCTTCCGTGCTCTCAAAAGCAACAGCCACAACTTGGAAGTAGGGTCTCTCGCTTTTGGAACCTGTGTATTGCTTGGGTCAGCCGACTCATGTCTCAAGACAGCCGCTCTCAGATTCTCCACCCGCAATGACGCGACGGATTGCCTAAACCATTGGGACGCCTAGTCTCATGTCCTTTGGCACAGATGCTGTTGGCTCATGGCGGACTCTGATTTCGAGAGCCTTTGAACCACTGCCCACAGCTCAGTTCTGAGATGCAAGCGATTTGGGGTGTACCATGGTGTCGTGGAGGTGTGAAGCCCCCACTCACGACAGGGTGAGAAGGAACAGTCCCGTTGCCACCTTCGGCTTGCAACCTTGATTCTTGATACCATAGTTTTTGCTAGACATCTTACTGTTTAACTGCCAAGTTTGTACACAGGTCTTAGTCCCGATCTTTGTGTGGCGTGTTCTTCCAAGCTTGGCTAGCTATGGCCGGCCAGATGAAGCATGTCCATGTACATGACCGCGATGAGATGTGCCGTGAGCAAGGGTTCCATTTGTTCTCTCGATGCCTTGAACCCGTGGACTGTGGTCCGTGGGTTGTAGCACGTTAACGGAAAGCCAGACAATACCGGGCTGAACATGGTTGATCTAAGGGTGTCATCTCCCATCCAAGGAACATGGTTTCGAGCGATTTCAAGGCATTTAAAAGTAATAGAAGCGCCTATCTCTGAGGATCCAAATGCCAAGTTGCTTGTCAAGCGGGGGGGGGGATCGTTGAGGCGGAGGCCAGCTGGATTCTCCCAACACTTCTCCAGAGTTTGCCTCTCCGATTTCAGGACCGGCAGAGGAAACAAGCAAGATCTGAGATCGCCATCTCCGGACGGGTAGCTGCGATGCGCGCGTCTGGAATCGGAGCCGATGTGTCAAAACCAGACACCTCTTCGATGAGAGACCAAACAAAACTATTTCCTGCCTGAACAAAGAGTTTTCAATGGGTAGCTTATGTTTCCGTTTGCCGGGGTCTCTGGTGTTGACACATATTCCTCATTTTTCCCTGTAACCTACCACCGTTCAGGTGGCGTCTTGGAACGCACCCAACTGGTGCGCGATGGGAGTTGGAGCCCAATCGACTGATGTCGCTCCCGCATCGCGCACCGGACTTCGCTTTCCGAGCGACATTTAAGTCTGTGCCCCCCTTGGTGGAGTCGGCCAGGCTAAAGCCCCTCCTTTGTTCTGGGTGAGTCAATCAGGGTGTGCAGCGCATTTGAAGCAGAGTGACATTTGTATTTTTTTTTCCCCAGGAGAACAAAGGGCTCTTTGAACGTGCCGGTTCCGATGTAACACATCTCACGGCATGCGGCAGATGCATATACAGCCTTGCCACGACGATCCTGTTCTGCAGATGAGATTTCCGAGTCAGATGGTGACTGATCGGTATTTTGTCATGGCATGGCTCCTGTTTAAACGGACATCCGCTCTGCTGCGGATTTTTCAAGCTCGCCCTCTCTAAGCGGTGCTGGCAACTGAAAGTACCCCAGGGCGAACTGATCAAAGATCTGTTCCATGTAGCCCCCATTGGCAGTTTGGGCTCTCGCACGTACCTTTAAACAGGAAAGAAGCGTCGCCCGCTCGAATGAGGTCGCTGGGTGTCCGCAGCGTTTCCCTCAATGCAACCTGAAAAGGGCACCCTCAAAGAAACACACACACACACAAAAGGGGTCCAAATGAATGCTCATAGGAGCGCCCAACGTAGGCGAAGGGATGACTTTTGCGAAGTGACAAGTAGTAATTAGCTGGGGAAGCACAAAGTCTTCCAAACCCCTCGAAGTGCGGGAAGAATCCCATTCAGTTTTGATCCCAACCCCAACCCACGTCCGGAGGTGGGCTCAGATGTCGCGGACAACCTGAAGAAGGCGCGCGGGGAAGTTGCCATGAAGTCTCGACCAACATATCATGGCGAAGGGGCCTTTCCAACAGCAGGTTTCGTCTTCCCAGGGTATCTGGACTCTGGACTTTATGTTTAATTGTCCACACCCGGGATTGATGAACCTGGAATGGTCCTAAATGGGACACCCTTTTCTGTGAATCAACCCAGGTGGACAAGAATCCGGGGCTCCCCTTAGATCATCTAGATCATTCGAGTGTGTCTTTGCTTGAGCCTCGGTACTAGTACCCCCTTTTTGCTGGTCTTAGAGAGAATCCAAAAGGACAACGACAATTTTGGTACCCTATTTGTTGGTCTTGAAGGGAACCAAACGCAATACCGCAATTTTGGCACCCTTTTTGTTGGTCTTAAAGGAAAGCCAACCGCAAAACCCTCCCATTGTCAGGGGGCACCTCAAAAAAGACGTGCTACTGCCCTTTCCGCAGGTGGGAGCAGAGGCTGTCGTCGACATCGACATGAGCCACACGAGGTGCATCGAGTGATTGCGCTGAATGCATTTACGGTGCCTGTGTTTGTCCTGTTGTTTGTGTTGATTGCTTTTGTTTGGTTTGTTTGCCTTGTTTTGTTTTTTCCATTGAGTGATTGTGTTCTTTTGTTCTTTCTTTCTTTCTTTTTTTGTGGGGGAGGGGGTGGTTGGGGTTTCCCGTGCCCTCCCTTCACTAACAGAAGCAGCCGTGTGGGTTGTTTCTAGGTTTTTGAATACCAGGGCTGTGCTTCGCAGAGGACGTCGAAATGCTTGTCTGTTGGGTTCCTTCCAAAAACCTAAACGAGGGATTCACCACTTTGACACCCTCCACTTCAAACCACCATGAAAACAATGGGGGTTGATATAATTACCATGATTGACCTAAAGAGCTTCATCATCCAAATTGGGTCAGCCATTCTTTGGATTGGGGTTGAACCCTACTGTAGGGTGACCTTCCGGATTGCACCCCCCCCGCCAAAAAAAAAGCAACATGAGGCAGAGAAGTGAGTGGCTTTATCAGGCTGCGTCGGCACCAAACACTAAGGGTGTTCCTTTTTCACGAGACCCCAGGCCAGTCACGGAGGAAGAGCGCAAGCGAAGCAGTGCCGGGCAGCTCAGAACCCTTTTGGTGGGCCAGGGCCCCTTGACGGAAAAGTCATAGGTGCCTTGCCCGACAGCAGCCCGCTGGCTTGATCCCAAAAGGGTCTGCCATTTTGAGAAGCCCATGGATCCCTGTTTTGGGTTGGTGAATATATGGGTTTGTCTCATGCAGGAGCTCAAATGGAAGAAACAGGCTTCTATTTGGTCTGCTTGCGGTCGTGTCTCTGGCCCCAGGTTGGCTACGGCCGAAAGCTGTGCAAGCTACCACGAGAACAGAAGAGACCTTTGGAATATGGGAGTGTGCTTTTTGGAGGGTACCATGGGAGTGGGGAGTGTCTTTTTTGGAGGGTACCATGGGAGTGTCCTTTCTGGAGGGTACCATGGGAGTGTCCTTTGTGGAGGGTACCCATTGTTTGGTTGGTGTCGAAGGGAAGCCAAATTTTGGCAAGTGTCTTTTGCAAGGGTACCCCTTGTTGGTCTCTTTTAAAGGGGTCCCCTAAAACGACACACCCATTTGGAATATATGCAATCCAGAAAGCCCGGCCAACAATTTATCCAAGGCCGCAAACTGCTTCTACTTGGTGGTTTATGCCCCCAGAAGTGAAGCACGACACCGTGCAAAGCATTACGTACGACTTTGGAAGGCTTATGTTATGCACGACTGTATGACATGACACCTTGGCTGATGTGTCTCACTTTCCAGTGCCCCTTTTCTTTTCTCCAGGCTCTTGAAAATTCCGCAGGGACCCCAGATCCGGTGATGAACCAGAAAGCATCACCAGTGAATATTCAATAGCTGGATGGAAGCTGGACTCCCAGTCATTTTTGTGTTGCTGGCTCGGATACTCCGTTTTCTTTAGTTCATGTTGACCGGCAAGACCACTTTGAAACGAGTGAAGTCTCTGATACTTCTTCAAGTGGGCATACATAACATATGTTCTATATATATATATATTCTATCCAATCCTATTTCATCCACCCAAATTAGTCCAGCACAAGGTTCTAGCTAGACCCAGTGCTGTATCTTCCTTCAACCTGGCTGCTCCCGCATTCGACGCACAGGCCTGCTGCCGGTGTAGCGAACCTGCCACGGCTGGGGCGCCTGTTGATGCGGTCGTTTGTTGGGTTCGCCTTTTGACCGACGGATCCGTAAGGAACGAAGAACCACAAGATATATGGCCGTGGGTCAAAACCAATGGTACCATTCTGGGGTAGGTGCACCACCCATTTTAGTCTATTTTAGTGGGGATTGGGATGTTCACTGGGGGTACCGGCTTTTGACCCATGGCCATATAGATGGAGCTAGAGATAAAATAGAAACCCTGCATTTTCCAAAGGGCAATTCTCCTACAGAGAGAAGCACTGCTTTTTCCAAGAAGAGAGAACCAAAAGACATCTTGCCTTGTTTTGAGAGAGGTCCCTACATTTTCCCAAGGGCAAGCCCTCCAAAGGTTCCCCTGGACCAATTGCCTTGTTGATCTTCTGAAACCAGACAGTCAAATATCCTGTGCTGAATAGAAGCATGGTTTGCTATAGAGATCAATCTATTAACTATACATATATATATATATACATACATGTATGTACATATATAGTAGATGATACAAAGCCAATGCCTCCAAACGGGACATGCAAGGTTTCGGTCTTAGCGACATTGGGAGGTTTCCACAAGGCCCTTGAAGATTTGCCAACTCGATTTTGGGATGGGAGCCTTCCTTTGAAAGGACTAAGATTCCACTACCTCAAAGGACCGTTACATTGAAGGTAAAATGGGATATAGAACCCGAACAACGCCACCATATATAAGAGGTTATATACACCATTCTGTCTTCAGGGTATAGTGATATGGGGATAGTGGACGCCAATCGTAGAAAAGGGTGGTTTGCGGTTGTGGTCGCGCTGTTGGACATCCGGAAAGAGAGACAACAAGTACGAGCCCACAAAAGGAAACAAAGCGTCTGGTGTAAATCCTTCTGCCTACTTTGGCGACCCTGGGGTTGAACCAGCACACACTAAAGGTCCAATGCACCAGAGGGTCCAATCCTTATTTCTGGTTTTGTAGATTCTTTGTGTGTGATCTACAAAGAGTATGCAGCGGCATCTCTGGTCGGCATGGCATGAGACGCACAAGGGCTCCAATGTGCCGAGCAGCTGATGCCTCCAAATGTCTCCCAAAATGCGTGGGCCTTTTTTTTTCATGGGAACCCCTCTTTAGTTGTTTTTGAAGGTCACCCCAAAGGACTACCACTTTTTTTTTGGGGGGGTCCCTCAAAAACACTCAAAAACACACACGCAGCACATTAAATGGCTTGGACCACTTCAAAAGGAAAAGAGGGGAGAGGTCAAACGTGTAGGGGCTGGGTCATAGGACATTTAGGACAGTTTTGTTGTTCTTTTCGGAATTCAGGAAAGGAACGGTTTTCCGTGGGCAAGTGGGAATCTTCTGAATACCCAAAGTTGATCATGCCCAACCTCGAGGTGGCTTTCGTTTCCTGGTGTTCCGGTTCGGACCGGCGGCTTTTAGGTCTCCTTGAGGTCCAAAGGAACACCTTTGGCATTCTTGGTGTGTGTGTGTGTGTCTTCCATCTGCTTAAGGATGTGTTTTCATTTTCCCCTGTTGGTGTGCTAAAGCGAATCTACCACTGGACATATAGTTTTATTCTGCTCAGGGGACAAAAACGCCAGTGGAAGCCGTGCTTTTGGAAGGTAGCCTGGGGGTTGGCAGGGAAGCCAACGGGAAAATTCCGCAATCCATGTTTGGGGTTCTTTGACATATAGCCATTTCATGTGGGGAGCACAAGGCTAAGAACATTCAAGGAAACCACCAGTTGGATGGTTTGGGGTCATTCAATTTCAGCTTCGATGTTCAGGTTCTCTTTTGCGTCAGCCCGTAACCAGCCCTCTGCCAAAACAAAATGCCGAGGCCACGAACCACGTGTGCCCCGAGTGCCACGCTGCTCTCTCAGGGTGTGGCCGGGTCTGGCAGATTGGATTGGATAGATACAGAAACACGGGGATTGGTAGCCTCAAAGGAACCTAAGGAAGCGTTCAGTGCGGGATTTTAATGGAAGTTGCATGAGAACCAGCAAGAAGAGAAACCTCCACTGGGAGCTCTGTTGAAAGTATGTCGCATTTTAACTTGAAGGTTCCTGACCTTTTGGCCAGAGTCAAACTTGTTGGTTGGAGGGCGCAAGCTGGGGTAGTAAATGAGCTCATGCTGAAACTGCGAACAGACATGTTGGACAGGTACTTGTTTGCTATCAAAGATGACCTCGTTTTGAATCAGCCAGCATACCGCTGCAAGGGACTCCCCATGAATCCCCTTACCTGCCCTCAAAGCACATAAAGGCCGCCAAGTTTGCGGCTTCGGGAGTTCCCCATTGCCCTGTACAAGAACCAGGGCTTCAAATCCTAGTTCCCACCAACCCAAACCACAAAGAGATGCCAAACCCTCACATCACCAACCCGACTCGTGGTTGGCAATAACATGTTTTTAAGTTGGAATTTTGAGGGTCCGGGTACTTTTTATGGAATCCCCAAGGGGGCTTAGGTGCAAGGGGGGAGGGTAATTTAGAGCCTTTGGGGTTCCCTACAGGGTTCTTGAGGGAGCCTGAGGGAACCTTGGACCACCCCCCGTGAACGGGACTCCACAATGCTTGAAATGGCCGTGGGTCAAAACCAATGTACCATTTTGGTTGGTAGGTGCGCACCACCCATTTTACATTTTTTTAAAGTGGTGATTGGGGTGTTCACTTGTTGACCCATGGCCAAATCTCCATGTCACGTTCCTTTTGATCCAAAGCGCGACCGAACTGAGGCGAGCCTGTGCTTCAGCTGCGCCCGGGAGGTCGCGCACGACCTGCGATGCCCTGGCTGCGGGGATGCCGGAGACTCGGGGGAGGTTCGCGGTCTGGGGGAAGGACCCCGGTGAAGTCACACGGAGCTAGAGGGGGTTCTCGTGTCGTTTTTGGTTTTTGGGGCCAAGCATAATTACACACATTGACAGGGATGCCCAAGTGTTGGGAATCCTTCACTCATCAGGAAACACCCCCCCCCCCAGTAACTTGCCCGAGGTCGACCTTATTAGAGCCTTCTTTTTGGACCGCAGCCCCCCCCCGCCCCCCCTCCCACCCGCACCCGGCCCCCGTGAATCTAAGCTAATTCTGTGTTGCACTTCAGAAATTGTGGCGCACGCACTCCAGGAATTTGGGCGGAATTCGGGCTACACGCAACGATTTTTGCCTGCACTTTCAGAATTTAAGCCACACTTTAGGAATTACCGCCGCACTTAAGGCATCGTAAGACGTTTTGCACTTAAGTCAGTTAAGTCATTTTGGCTGTGCCTGAGTAACCGTCACTTGCGCTTCGGCGATACGTGAAATCTCAAGCAGGAAGGCCAAGCATCTTGCAATTGGTATCGTCGCTGGATGAATGGGTTGAATTGTTAATGTTCCCATCACAGTGCCATGTCGCGCCACTTTCATTCATGTACAGGCTTGCCTGTTTTTGACATTGATTCGCGTCAGTACAGTTTTTTGATGTTTGGCTTTGCGGCAGTGAATTGCTTGATCCAATCGTTTTCCGTGGGGGTTCTGACAAAGGCGGGCGCTGCAACTGGGATAGGTGTTGCGGTTTTCAGCGCTGACATCGCCAAACAGCAGAAAAGCGTCCACCCTGACACGTGATTCACGCTCTGCTCCAGACGCGGGCTTAAGTGCAGAGGGCGATGATAATTTGCTTGAATCCATAAATCTGAAACCCCAGCTCAGCTATGGCCCAGGCGAGTTTCCTTTGAGGTGATGTTTCAGGTTGAACATATTAGTGGACCCCTGAACATCCTGAACGGAAACCAGTTCCACGCACTTCCGGGCAGACGGTCTTGATCGAACCATTCCCCCACGATGCGTTTGTTTCTTTCCGGGCAGGTTTTCTCAGGTCGTGGTTTCCCTTTGCCAGGCGGACTTGCATGCTCCCACCTGCAACTTCCGGTGCAACCCACCCCTCGCCTTCTTTACATGGGGTTGGGATTTCGGCAAGCCGGGAACCAACATTTGTTGCACATAAGTCGCCATTTTAAGGCCCTCCAACCAACACCCGTATGAGGTCCGGTCAGAGTATCCACTATGGCGTATGGTCAACTGGGCCTAGAGTCTCCAAGTTTTCCCACGAAAAGCAAAGGGGACTCTCTAGTTTACCCATATCCATAGAGGCTATTGCACATGGGGTTGAGAAACATTCCGTTCGGCCCCAAAATGACCAGGGGTAACTTGTCTTTCCCACGTGCTGAAAGTCATGTTTTTGTTCGTGGTTTCCCGAATGGTCACCCCATGTCTACCGGAGCTTTTGATCAACCCCCGCACCTTCACCGTGGCAGTTTTTGTGTCAGCGACCTTGCCGGGCCGCGATAGGTGGAGCGCAACGCCGGGCCGCTGAAGCACTATTTGGCCGCGGGCGAGGCGCATTGATTGGGAGCTCCAGGACAAGACAAGTTGTTATGGCCGCTTTGTCGCTGAGTCTGTCAAATTTGGGTTTTTCTCAAACTTCACCGCACGACTCTGGGGGTCAGTCACAAGAGTTGTCCCAATATGGAAGATACTCCGAGAGGTTTCATGGGAAGTGCAGCTTGAAAAAGCCGCTGCATGTGATTTTTTGTTTTGAGTAGTGATTTGGAAGTAGTGAATGCCAAGCACCACTCGCGAAGAGGCGATGCTTAACCCCATCTTCTTGTCGATGAGAGCCAGAAGGATCCAAAGCAAGTCTCGCGAAGCTGCTGGTTTAGGTGGCCCGAAGTGCACCGCTCACGTCCGACCGGTGTCGGTTTCTCTCTTTTTTTTTCCTGGCGAAGAGTCGATGTTTTCCCAGACTCCCAGATGCCTGGACTTCCATGGAGAGCTTTAGGACTGAGTCAGGTGCAGTTTATCCACAAGCGGGTGATTTTCATGGGTTTTGGGTAGACTATTTCAATACCAGGGTTTGGTTTTTGACGCACTTGGTCCTGTGCCAGCTTCCAGCTCTCGCTGGGTATTGTATATAGGTGGGGTCCTTGGTTCCGGAAAGCCCTGTATCTCAGTTCTTGTCAACAGACTCCGCTTCGCACCAGCCGTGATTTTTGCCTGGGCTCCTCTTGGATGGACAAAATCCCAACGGGATGATTTCGGGGCAAAGCTGAGACCAATTCAATCCACGGCCCGTTGAGCTGATCCCGTTTTGAGCGTTTGATTTTAAGGCGGCAAGGCACCCGGTCCCTAAGGAAACGTTGCCATGTGGTTGACCCAGGCTGGCCGTGATTGGGGTTCTTGAACCATGGATTTCGATACAAGAAAAGCACAAAAAGCACCATTTTCTTGTTTAGACGACCTCTACCAAACCTGTTTCTTGTTTGTGTGGTACTTGTTGTTTCATGTTTTTTTTCCTCGGAACTTGGAGAGAACACAAAAACACGTGGTACCTGGGTAGCCAGAACACGGCAAAAAAAAAACGCCCCGCGCCGCTCACCCGGACCGCGGAGCCCCATTGATCGCGGAACGCGGAACGGCGCGAGAGGCTTGGGAGGCCGCCCGCAGCCTGGCCAGCCGCGCCGGGGAGGCGAAACCATGGTTGTTGTTGGAAAACAATTACATCTTTGCTTATTGTGGTTTAGTGGGAAATCTCCACTTAACTGCTTTTTTTTTTTGCTCCCCTTCCAACGTCAACCAAGAAACGGGGCGGTTGCTCGGTGTGTGCAATTTTTTGTGGAACAGGGAACCCCCGTTTTGGTCGGTGGGTTGATAAAGGGGAGACCAAAAGCAACAACGAAATTCATTTGGGGGGGCTCGCTTAAATTTTGACAGACCAGAATGGGATTTTCCAGAATGGCAGCTAGGGAGCCCGACTTTAGGATATGTCCACTGACCACAAGGGAATGCCACATATCCCATGTCTTGGATAGATTTGGCTGTTGCCCTAACCGGCAAGTAGTTTGTTTCACTTTGTCCAGGGGGTCAGTTTGACCAACCCATGTGAAACGAGCCCTTCGGGCTATCCAGATGTTTGTCCTCTCATGCTGGGCTCCTTTGAAAGCAACTTGCCCTAAAAGGCTAAAGGCTTTTTCTGGTGTCACAAAGCAAAAAAGAAGAACTTGAAGTCGGGATGCTTCATAGTCTTTGCACCACACAGACCTGTCTGAAACCCACCATTATTTTAATCAGAGGCGCCGAAGCTTAAGTTCGGCAGATCCAACTCGCCGGAAAGGGTCCACTCAGGGCTCCAAACTGGCAGCAACACATCTTTGATGTTTGGTGCATACGATAAGTACATGCATGAGTGGGTCAACGAATAACAAAGAAAGGCTACTAATAACGTAAAGGCATATGGAGTGGTCTATGCATAGTGTACCTAGCGCTGTTGAACACCTTGAGTGCTTTTTTGCTAAATTCATTGGTACAAACAACACTGTCAACTCTAAGTCAGTATTACGAACCAGACTAGCGGTGAACCACAAGATCAGCCAGATCCAGGTGCATTACGCTCATCTAACCACTCCGATTTTGGATCACTTTTGGTCCATGCCGTAGACCCGGCTGTGTGTTTCTCCGGGAGATTCAGCCCCCCTGAACCATCCCCAGCGCTCGCTTCTTTCCAGCGCATGGGGAAGCTATGACTCTACCGGCGTGCGCAAGACCCACGTCCTGACTTTCTCACTCCATGAGATGGGGGACTTTAGTCACTTGGCCATGGGTCAAAACCCCGTACCCCCAGTGAACATCCCAATCCCCACTAAAGTAGACCAAAATGGGTTGTGCGCCTATCCCAAAATGGTACCATTGGTTTTGAACCATGGCCACTTGTTGGGAAAGCCATTTTGGTGGTAAACAAAGGTTCGGACTTTTTTTGGCCAATCCACTGAGGAAGTCAGCTTGCTATTCTCCATAGTATTCAGAAGCCTTGCTTTGGGAAAAACGGACCCTGCCGTTTTTCCTAATCTAAGATTGTGCCCTTCTGAATTGCGGACTGGTGTTGCTGTGCGCGCGTGATATGTTCCCTTTTGACGCAGGCAACCCCGGGTTCACCTTAGAAGGGCGGCTGGCTAGCAAGGAGGCTAAGGGCTTTGTCAGGTACGGGCCGGGCGGGCTTCGGAGATATATCAGCAATGCATGGCAATTGCTTAGCCCCTCTACCCGCAAGACAACTCACATTATTGTTGTTCCGATCACTTACATGCTATCATAATCACCTTTATATCATGTATACATTTGTGATTATATATATATATATATGTATGTACATATATATATACATCTAGTAAGCTCTATGCTTCTGAAATCCATCTAGGCCAGGGCCATTCTGCGAGTCATGAAACGAAGGGCGCTCGCGCTTGGCTTCGCAGGGGGTGCTCGCGCTAAGCACCGGAGCGGGTGCACTCACAACGCGCCCGGGCCTCGCCTGGGAGGAATCGGTGCCCAGGCGCTTTCGTAGCTTGAGCCTAAAGATATGGTTGTGGTTGTCAAAACCAATGGGATCCCATTTTGGCGTAGGTGAATTCACCACCCATTTTAGGACCTATTATAGTGGGTTTGGGATCCCATTTTGGTTGGTAGGTGAATTCACCACCCATTTTAGGACCTACATTTTTTAGTGGTTGGATTGGGATGTTCACTGGGGGTAGGTTTTGACCCATGGCCATACGTGGCGATGATTGGCCGTCTGCATGGTTCAGCGTTTCCTCTATTTGGTTTGGATTGGTGGGAACTGGGGGTTTGAGCCCTTGGTTCTTGTGGGTAAATGGAAAAACCCACCGTTTCACCAAGCCACCAATCCAAACCACCAATTGAAGGGAAGCTGAGACCTGCTAACCTACCAACCAACCTACCAACGCCAACCCATCCACCTACCAATTCTGGGGCAGAATGTGGGGTCAACATGACCTACCCACCTACCTACCAAACTACCAAGCTCTCTACCTGCCCACGAAACTATCTACCTAATGGGAACCTCGGATGAATAACCCCTAGTTGTATGAATTGAAAGGTGGATCGGTTGGTGCTGGTAGGTTGGTAGGTTGGTAGGTTGGTAGGTAAAGTTGACCCCGGATTTATCCACCCCAGTTTATTAATAGGGGGGTCGCTGGGTTTAGTGCAGAACCATCACTGTTGGAGGGAAACACTCCACCTATTTATAGACTGGGTTGATGAACTCGGGTCAACATTGGTTCCCAACCTACCACTACCTACCAAGCTCCTACCAACCTACCTACCACGAAGGTGGTAGGGATCTTAAAGGGTAGACAATTTATGCTTGCTCCCTGTCGTTTCCGGCCCTCCAGCCCTGGCTGCAACATTCTGTTTCTAGCCTTGTGCCAACATCTTCGGAGCAATCTAGGTTGCTCATGGTGCGCAACGGATTATCTTGAGATGCCATGATTTACGTGCTATCAAAAACAACGATATCACTCCAACATGACCTTGCCGCAATAGCTCAACTCTGAGTGAACGTTTTGTTGATTGAAATTCCGCATATCTGATTTGTAACAGCGGAACATGATGAGAACCCTCAACTTGCGGTTCCGTGAGCCGCCACGATCATCGTTCACGCCGTAGCCGTCACACCAAGAGCAGCTTTCCTGAGGTTCGGGACTCGAAATTGCCAGTTTATGGAGCCCATTGCGGGAGGGAGCTGGGGCCCTCACTTATATGTTTTTCTTCGGAAAGTCCAGGTACTGTCGGAAAGTATGTTTTGGATGATACGACTTGGATTCCCGGGGGCCAGTTTGACCTGTTTTGCTTGCATGCTTGACACTAGGAAGATATGGAATAGCGTCAATGGCAATTACGAGTACCCTGGGCAAAGTAGCTGAAATTTAGACCTCTGCACTGGTGACACATCAAAGTCTGACCCAAGATGAGAGCAGAGCTGTGGGCATGTTTGCCAGGTGCACTTTCCGAGACCTCTCCCCTGCTACTTGGCGGAGAAACTTGTCAAGGTTGAGTCGCCATGGATCAAAAGTCTAAATACAGAAGCAAGTCCCCTGGGAAAATTGGTAAATCAACCCTTACAACACCCAGCCCAAGTTCTGTGCCAAGGATTTGCGTGCAGGAAGTGGAGGATCTGCCGTTGTTTGGATTCTGGTTTGCTGTGCTGGTGATAGGGCAAGACTTTGATATGGGTATGAGGCAAAATTAAACCACCAGGGGAACGCAGGTTATAGTCCATGGTTCCATTTACCAGAGTTCCATGTTGGGTACTCATTTTCGACCCACAGCCATATACTTTGATGCATGTTTGGATCTGTCATGCTCTGCACATGCTTCAAGTTGGATATCAACACTTTTCCGGTCGGAGTTCGGTCGAATGCGGCTATCCACGTATGTCTCGCAATTTGCGCCGTAGCTTGCAGGTCGTCAGGCATGGCATGTTCTTCGCACTTCGCTGCGTGTTTCTCTGGGCTATCATGTTTTTGGCTTGGGATTTCTTACAAGTTGGGTTGCCCAGCTCATCGGAGGGCGCTTTTTCTTCAGGTTGGTGAGGTGGGAGTGGCACAAAGTCCCAGGCCCTGGCGGCGGCTATCCATTCACGTGACTCCGCCGAGTTCAACAGTTCAGGGCAGCTGTCTCTTTCGTCTGGGGGCGTTACTTTGACCATGAAAATGCGCAAAGTCGGAAACTGGGGGGGGGGGGGGGTTTTCCTTTAACCCACCACTTGGGGGGGTGACTTTGATACTGGTGGACCTCTTTGGGGATTTCATTCGTAACCTCTCATTAGGCATTCGCTGGGCATCTCACACCCATACTCAGACCTTGGCGCAGTGAAGGGGTGGACCCACCAAAATGGCGAAACCGTTTTCCAGTCGGTTTCCGTTTGAGCCACCAAAAAAAGTGGTACCCCCAACAAAGGCACATCAAACTCCAACAGCCAAGCGGTTTTGTGGCCGAAGCCTGGCTAGCTCAGCCACACACATGTGCAAATGTCCCACCAAATTTTACCCATCATTGCTTTTCATAGCTCCGAGCAGCGCAGCGGGAAGCATGATAACAACTTTATGCTGGCTGCCTGCGATCATGTTGGCACTCAGGGACTGAGTTTAGGCACTTATGTTACGGACTTTTCCATGGCACCATTGATTTTTCCACTGGTTTGCGAGTTGGAGCCAGATTCCCTTTTGTATCTCGCGGTCCGCTCAGGTCCGAGTACGACCAGTCGGCCCTGAGACGCGCGGTGTCCGTGCAGGCAGCTTCGGATCAGTTGTTGTGAGAATGAGTCATTGGCTTGCTGGTGCCACAGGGGAATGAGGGAATGAGGGAATGAGCCTGCGGATTCCCTGAAAAAGGACACCGTAGGGCATGCTTTGTAGGGCTCGTTTTTTTTTTTTGTTTAAAGAAAAAACATGTGCTTATTGCACCAGCAAGTTTGGAGGTCCACTTCCATGGTTATCAGCGGGGAATTCCCACGGTTTGACGCCCGCGTATCATTTTCTTGCAGTTGGAAGTGATGGTCAGGGACCCCTAGGAATTTAGGCAATGCTCAGGATTCCCCACAGAGCGCCTCTGCGATACTCGGGTCCTCAAATATTTGGTCGTTCACAAGTTGGTTTTCGAGGAAGACCCGAAGGAAAGCCCACCATTTCGGAGCTTCAGTTTCCTTTTTTTGAGAGATCCCCATCTCTTGGTTTGGAAGGTTCAATCATTGAAATGCATAGAACAAGCTCAGCCGGAATAAGACGCGCGCCAGGTGATGAAGGGCGGTTGCTTGGGGATTCCTGGTTTCCAATTTGTGAATTACCATGAGTTGCCCGGGTTGGAGCTTTAGGTGTTCCCCTTTTAGTGTTAGGCTGTGGCCGGCAAAGCCGCCTGGCTCAGTTGCAACGTGTGCCAACAGGAGCCCCTGTTAATTTTAGTCCGCCTCCGTGTCTCCAAAATTCAACCTTTTCCAACATTGGCCCTTCATTTCCCTATGCTTCCTCGACTATTCTTTAAATAGCCTCGACCATTTAAAAAACGAAAGGCTATAAAAGTAATGTCCCTCGACCATTAAAAGTAGGTCTAGACAAACTTGGCCAACTTGAGACGGCTGGCTAGGGAAATCCCCGCGCGCTTCTGATAGTGAGGGGTTGAAGAACTTTATTGCCGCCTTTCGTGAAATAAGCTAAGTATGTTTTAAAGTCGCTTCATCCCGTTGCAATCACACGCCGTCACCATGTTGTGTCAAGTTGGCTTCTTGAAACCTCCGATGCCCCACGCTCGCATGTTTCGTCACGTCTCTGCCTTGACAGGCTCAGCTGCGGGTGGCGCACGCGTGCCACTTGTGCGAGACTCCGAGCTCTGCTTTCGACCTCGCCCGGACTCCCGCGGAGAGTGGAGGCCACCGATCGCTATGGTTCGGTGAAGTTTTGGGGTGGTTTCAGTTAGCACAAGGAGAGTAATTCTCTCAGAGAAGCATGTCCCAGCTGCAGATCGCAGGCAAGCCGGCTACAGGAACAGCCCCCAGCTATGTTCCTTCTGGGTAGGTGAGCTTTCCAGACCTATCTGCTGTGAATTATCCTGTCGTGTGTTTTATGTCACGGCTGCCGGCCATATTCATGTCACTTGACCGGGTGGGCCCTCGAACTCATTTGGGCGGTTTTTTTGAGGTTGGACCCTTGAACATGGCGGTTTTCTTGTCGGCTTCCCTCAAAAGCCACAATTCAAAAACGGGCACCCTCAGAACAAGAGAAGCCACCCATTGTGGTGGTGGGCCAAACTTTGGGGTTTGAAGAGAAGCCAAGGGGCGCCTTTTGGGCTTCCTCGAAGGGAGTCAAGGAAACCATTTGGGTCATTCGACTGGGTCCTTCTTGGTGAGGATACCCAGACACTCACACTTGACCCATTTGCAGGCTCAATGTGGGTGTTGCACATGGCTTGTGGGGCATAGATGGCGAGTTGAAAGAGGAACATCCCCGGAAGTGTCGGGCAAAAGCTGGGGTTGAAGGGGTTGTAGCCAAGGAATCCAAGCAAGCAAGCTCCTTTTCAGGCCAAAATCACGGGGAGGAATATACTAGGTCCCCCGGTAGTGCCCTTTCTCACCCCTTTTCTGGGGGAGGGTTCGCCTACTAGAATAGACAAAATCGGACAAAAATATCGGGTACCAACTTATTCTAAGCTCTCTACTGGTTTGGACCTAGATAACACCCGAGGGCCTTTGGGCGCGTTCCTCAGGCCTGTAGCCGCTGCAGCGTGTCCTTGTGCCCGAGCTGCGTGGGTGCCTTTGCCCAGCAAGGGCCCAGAAATTGGCGGGGTGACGACTGCTAAAGGTCAGGTTCGTGCAAGCTGGATATCAACTGGGGTGGACTTAGGATACATTTTACATTGTTGCCAGTGACTCAAAGTGAAGCAACCAATCAATTATACATTCTATAACTGGGCCTAACTCGAATCATGTCAAGAATGAACCTAGCTAATCAAAATGAAAGAATAAGCGTGTATCGGGAAAAGACAATATGTCTTGATATTGGATGCAACTTGCCCACGACAGTTTCAAATGGGTAGGTTGGCTGGGAGGGACTTCCCGCCCATTTTGGAAAACCCCCTATAGGAAGCCTCACTGGGTATGGCTCGTCAAGTAGGGGGACTCAAAAACTCGGTTGGCGGTGTCCGTTTTGCTTGCTCATTTGGTCCCTGCAAGTATTTGTTTTCCAAACATGGTATCGAACTAGAGACCCAAGAGGGGGTTTTCCTGTTGTCTTCCCTTTCACCAAGGCGCAAAAAATAGCCTCAACAATATCCTCAGCCACGTCCACAAAGGTTGTTCAGCAGTTTAGAGCAAACCAGCGTGGATTCCTCGGCTCGACAAGTGTTCATTAAAGGCGGGGCGGTTGGGCTTCTTCTAAGCAACAGCTTGTCCCTAAGGTTCCTTGCGCCAATTGAAAGAATGGCCACCAAGGGGGATCCCCAATTTGGACGAAACTCCTGAGCGGCAAACATGGCAGTTCTATTAACCCAACCTTTGTTTTGATAGCGGTATCTGAACCCCAGGTGCCCAGGGTGGTCCTTCTTACACAGTGACGGTGTATGGCAACATCGTATTGGATCATCGCGTCCCATGAGCTTTCCATATATGTTGTTGATTTGTCTTAGCGTTTGTCAATGCTTGCAACTCGTTGGAGGATGTTGCCTTACCAAAGTGAACATGCAAATTTGTAACTAGGGACGATAGTTCACAGTGGCATGCACGTGGGAAGGCCTTTCGAGTTGATGCCCAGGAACTCTTTCAGAAGTGCGTTTGGGGCGCCGGCTGTGTGCGTGCTTGTAGTGCAGGAGCATTTGCACTAAGCTGCTTGACACCCTGAAACCGGAATGCGCACCTTTTTCTGGTATACTAGACACGCAGCTTTGCATCGTGGTCGGATGATCTCAACACATTTTGATGAGGCGGCTGTTTGAGGTTTGCATGTCATTGGGCAAATGCTTGGTTACAACTGAGGCTTCTTGAATATACCAATGTCTACAAAAGCTACACCCTTTGGGCTCCTTGTCGCCATTAAAAGAATGGCAATCAAGGGGGGCCTTTCTGTTGATTGCCAAGCATGGCGGTTATGCTACCCCAACCATTCTTTTTGTTTTTGTGTCAAAGCAGGTACTCTGACAGCGCTGGATGCTGCATGTCATGTCAGCATAACCCAAGCATTGTAATGGTGGCCTGCCTGAATGCCGGGGTTCAGAATGGTACCCCTCAATTGATGGTTTGGATCTGATTTGAAGCCCTGCTTCCTGATGGTAAATGGGAAGCTCGCCTCCCTCCAAACCAATCCAAACCACCAATCCAAAGACGAGGAAGCTGAAGGATGTTTCTTGTGTAACCAGCCAAGCACGCCAAGACTTAAACCATGGCCCGCATCCTTCGAAAGGATCACGTGCTCTCGCCTTTTGAGGCTCCCCCCTCTTTCCCCCACCCCCCATGTTTGGCGGTTCCGAAAGGATTGGTCCTTTTTGAGGTTGGACCCCTCCAAAATGCTGGCTTTCCCTTTCAGTTTCCCTTCAATACCCACCAAATATCCTCAAAGAGACAGACCCCAACAGCGCACCCAAAAAGGAAGCTTCTGACTTAGGCAGTGGCTTGGGGGCTGACCCATGCTGTCGTGACCTCGGCTCGCTCACCGATGGGCCCGGCCGTGCCGGAGTTTTCTCATCAGGTGGTTTTTTTTTTTCCGGTGAGGTGGCTGTTTTAAGGAAATGGGGAAGACAGACCCAGATTTGCAGTTCAGGGGCTTCAGAGTAGCGGGCTGCACCATATATCATATATAGACTCCTGGACTGAACTATTTTTGGAAAACAGTTTCAGACAAGTTCAGGCGATTTTTGGGCCCAGGAACGGGAGTCTGAGTCAGCATGGGGACGGTCTTTCAATTTTCCCTCCGTCAGGGAAGCCTGGATCAACCAAAGTTTGACCCCAATGGAAGGGTAGAGTCTTTCCATAGACCACAGACATCTTGCGCTCGCAGCAAGCTCAGGGGCTCCCTGAGGTGTCCTTCTCCATGTCGTTCACGGGACTTGCAGCTGGGGCAAGCTGTTTAGGGGTCGAAATAGGTCCCGTTGTGGCTAGCAAGATCATCTACTGGACAATTTACCCCCTACTCCCTGCACATCGGGTGTGTGAGTTTGCTTGAGACTGCCTGGTGTTCCGCTAGTACTTTTCCAGCTGTGCTTGAGTTCTGCTGGCTTACTTACTAGGCCAACGTTGCCCCCACTTTGGAATGTCAGTAAGCCTTCGGCATCGAAGAATCGCACTTGAGGCCCCACTGCACCCAGTTGCCCAGTGGCGCCTTTCTTCCCCCTTTTTTGTGGGAAGGGTTCCCCGTTAGAGTCAACCAACGGAAAAAGGATACTCACTAGGTCCCCCGGTAGTGCCCTTTTAGCCCTTTTTTGGGGGAGGGTTCCCCTACTAAAATAGACCTACAGAAGAAAAACAAGTTGGTACCGACTTGTTCTACCCTAAGACTACTGGAGGACCTATGGCCACTGGGCATCTGAGTGCTGGCAGTTCGCTGCACATCAGGCCCTGGCTGCGGAGATCGCGAGGTCTTCAATGCCCCTGGGCGAAATTCAGCCTCGGAGTCGGAGTGGTTTCTGGCGGAGGGTGGCAGCCCCCGAAAGTCTTCAGCTTCCATTGAAATGGGACTGAGCCAACGGGAGGGAACAACAACTTGTGAAATGTTCTCAAGAAAGACGCCCATTTGGTTGTCATTTTCGGAATCAAGGGTTGATACAAAAGGGGAACTGCATCATGTTTGAGTAGGCAATTTAGGTGGGGGGGGTGTAGGCTCACGTAGGTACTTCGCGCGCATCATTGTGTTTTTCCTTGCGTAGGCACCCGCCTAGGCAAGCCTGGGATGGCCCCGAGCACCCAAAACAGCACTGTCCATTTGTCCTGGATCGGACTCCCCGAAATTGGTGGGATTGCAGCATGTCTTTTGTTACGGCTATCCGCGCTGGCTGAAACACGGGAAACCAATGGGAAAATCAGCATTTCTGTGGATCCAGCAGTCCCACACGAGGGTTGTTCAACAACGGGGGGCCTTAATTTCAAAAGGGCAGAGTCCCCGGATGCAAAATTTTGGGCAGTCCTCGCCCTCGTGTAAATTTGGTGTTCAAAGCCAGTGATAGAAAATGGTAGAAACAATGTGGTGTCACGGGGCTGACCAATCCTGCCTGCACTTATCCTGGGGCCGGGAGGTAAAGTCATTGCACCTCTCCGACTCCTTCGTCACCAAGCATGTTTGCCGTGAAGAGCCACATGCAGTCAGAAGCATGGGAGGCTCGTGTAGCTAGGCTTGTTGCGGCACCTCCGCGTCAAGCGGTCGCCGATAGGGCCATGCTGCAGGTCACCGTGGAGCACGGACCGGATGTCGTTGCGACATTTGGCCTGGGGTTCGGTATGGGTTATGTCGTCTCACTTGGCACACATCCGACAAGTTTGGGTTGGGTTTACGGAGGCCGTGTAGCGTGTATGGACCATAGGATGCCCTTTGCGGGTGAGTTTGGTTCAAGGCAGACGGCCCTTCATGCAGTTTGGCTCCAAGTTCTAACCATTTGCCAGCGCCAGTATGTTTTTTGTTCAGGTGCCCCCCTATTTGGGTGGTTTTAGATTGATGTGGGGATTTGAATCAATGGTTCTGGAGGGTAGATGGGACACCTCTCCTTAACCGAATCCAAACCAAAGGGCTTCGTATCATCAGAGGGAAGCTGAGCATCGGTTCGAAAAGGGACCCCAAAAGGAAGCCCGGAGAGAAAGGAAGACACAAGACATGTTCATGTGTTGTTTGAAGACCCGTTTCACATTAGTTTAAACAGGCACCCTAGAAGGAACCCCAGAAAGAAAAAGCCTAGACATCCCTCCAGGGGACACTTCCATTTCCATTCTTTCCAGGGATCCGAATCTTTTCAGAAAACCATCGGAAATTTCGGGGAAACAGATCCGGTCTTTGAAAAGAAGGATGGTTGGAACGAATGGACAAGGAATCAACCCCTAGAATCCCATGCTTTTTGAGCCCGGATTGAAGGCCTCCGCGGTTCGCTTCCAGAAGGGCGCCGCGCAAATCTCGCGCTCCGCCGCTCGGCTTCGCAACGCCAGGGAGGGGGGCGGAAGTGAAAACTGGAGGGTTTGGTTTGAGGCTGAAAGGCGTGGGCACGGATTTGTTTTTCTTCATTTTTCCAGGCTCCCGGTTTTTAGCACCTGGTTTTAGTTTACCCCAAAGGAAACCCAAAGGGGAAGGGAGGGCTTGTGTTTTCCGCTTTTTTCTTCCTGCCCCCCCCCCCCATTTTGCACCTCTTGGACGGTCAACTCGCGTAGCTAGGTCAGGACCATAGTTGAGTGCAATTTCAAGCCCCTTCCTGGCGCTTCCAGTTGCCGTGGATCATCGTGGATCAGTGTAACCAAATTGTGGGCGGGGTTGGTGTATATATTAATATATATATATATATATACTACGCGTAGGGTTATGGTTTGGTCAAGTGATCGGCCACTCTAGGTCATGTCATTGATTTGGATCACTATTGAGCGTTGGCTGCTTAAAAAACACAGCCTACAACGCCCAGTTCCCTGTGTTGCTCCGAAGTAGAGGCAGCCAAGCGAAACCACCTTAGATTTACAAACAAAGCTGGTATCCACCGGTTTTTTTCAGAAGAGAGAGACCTGCTTGGTTGGCTTCGTTGACAACAGATGGCTTTGGCTTCAAGTTGGTTCCTTTCAAGGGGAAATGTACCTTGCAGGTACCCTCCCACAGATGCTGGGTCAGGAATCCAAAGGACCATTTGAAGTTTCGCTAAATGCGACCACAATCAAAAATGACGGTTGGGGGCAAAAGCTAAGGTGCTGTGGGCAGAGAAAATCCAGCCCTAGTTGGGATGGATGGAGCCCTATGAAATGCTGGTTGATAAACTACCACTCCAGTAGGTGCGAGCGGATTTTTTCCATCCACAGTAGATGTGGAGGTACAAACACTCCCAATGCTCATGCCCTCTTTGTTCTCGCCCGCTTAACTCTTTTACATTGTTTTGGGTCAACCACCCTGCCGGGTTATGATGACCCAAGTGGGGTTGCTTTTTTTTATTATAAACTAAAAATACCATAAAATCGTGTTTTGGGGTGGACATGGGTAGACCACCTTAGCGGCTTTTGATTGTGACCCAAGTGGGGTTGCTCATGATTCTTGGCTTTACCCCCTCAGCTCATTCTTTGCGGGTTTTTCCCCCTCAAAACCGCCAAGCCAAAACCCCAACCAAGACCAAAGCCAAGACCGCCGCCGACCAAAAGTTCTCCATGTTGATTCTTCGTTTTACCCCTCAACAGCTCATTCTTGGTGGTTTTCCCCCTCTTGACCCCAGCCAAAACCGCCGGAGGAATCTCGGCTCTCAGACCGCCTCCCAGGCCTCGCAGCTCTGGGAGGGGCTCTGGTACCTCGGCCAGGCGCGGATCGAGCGCGCGCGCGCGAGCGCGAGCGGAGGTTGGCGGATGAAGGAGTTGGAGGGAAGGAACGGCTCTAAGGCTTGATCGATCATGGTGGTGGTTGGGAAAGATGTTGGGTGTTGGGACACTTTTTTTTTTTTTTTTTTTTTTTTTACATTTTTGCTTCTTGTGGTTTAGTGGGAGGGGACATCTCCACTTAACTTTTTTGCTCCCCAAACCCAACGTCAACCAAGTCCAAGGCTTGATTTTCACAAAGCCAAATTTGAAGTCTCCACCCGCTTCGCGGGTCCTATGTTGACACATACCTCAGAGGTTGATTCCTCTAGCCCATTCTTTTATCGTTCTTTTCATGGGTGGTTTCAACTGGGTCTACTTAGATGGCAAGGTCCCCCAGTAGTGCCCTTTCTCACCCCTTTTGTGGTTGGGAGGGTTCCCCTACTAAAATAGACTGCAGAAAAAAGGGTAAGGCAGGGAAGGAGAATTGGAATGATACCCATAAACCATGCAACTGGCGGATTTCTTGATTCGGCACTCCCCAAACGGTTTGTTCCCACATTCCCTGCCTATCGCACCAGCAAAAGCAGATGACTCATTCTCCAGGGGATCCTCCCTGGTATCACCAGCAAAAGCAGATGACTCATTCTCCAGGGGATCCCCCCTGGTATCGCAGTGGCCACCAATCCCCCGATGCCAAAACAGATCCAAAGCCAGCAGCAGCATTAGGTGCTCCAGTAGAGAGATCGCGCGAGCGAGTTTTCGGGAAGACAAACATCAAAGTGGCAAACGACAAGTCACGACTTTTTGTTTTTTTGCCCTATGAGCTCAGGAAGTGAGTATGTGCAATGTGTCGCATAATATATATATATATATCACAATTTCAATATAGATATAGATACATATGTGACATATGTAGCAGTGAATTTGTTTGAGGGGTACGTAACAGAATCGCAGCGGACAGTCGTCACATGCCCAGCTGCATACCCTCCACAGCTACTGCACTTGCATTGACTAGTTGCGTCTTCGAGCTGGAGCTGAGGAAATGTAAAGCCCGTCGTTTCCCTCACATAGCTTTATAAACTTTGTAACCGCATCGGTGCCCAGTTCCATGTTACATACCTTGAGTCAAAACCAGTGCCATAGTATGTGTATGTCTACAATACATGTATAAGCAACACATTTGCAGGGATATGTACACTATGTACATACACATATGTTATATATACATATATATGTATGTGTAATGTACTAGCCTTTGTGCAGGGGCCTGACCATGGACATTGTCTCGGTTCTTAGCCGCTTATTGGCTGCACAATGGTCGTTTCCTAGCTTGGCGTTTGCCCAGCACCTTCAAGCAGGCGGCCCCTGAATGGAAGATGCAGCGGATTATTTCGCAAGACGTTCAGTCAAACCCCACTAGCTTTCTCATCGGGCATGCTTTCCCACTGGCAACATTTGATTCCGTCAAGATTGAGTCTCCTGTAAGGTTGCGAGGCCTGGGGATTCGACAGGCGAATGGACACATGCTCCCATGGAGACAACCACAATGGCAATGAAGCAAAGTAGAGTCGAAGCAGACCAACAAAAAACCCTTCTTCGTCGGAAAGAGCCTCATCTTCGCAAACATGAGGGCCCTTCCGAAACCCTTAGCACCAGGTCTATCTATTTGTTCGAATTCTTTTCAGCCATATTTTAAGCACACAAGGTATTCAGCCATACTTCAAGCACAAAAGTTGCATGTGGTTTTAACTGAGAACGCGGCTCAACGCAACCGCGGTGAAAAACGCCTCCGTCAGGAGCTCTTTGATGCGCCGGCTCCGGCTGCGACAGGCAATCCCTCGGGGGTTGGTAACCGGGGGAGCTCGCGAGCACGAAGCAGCGCGAGAAATATGGCGCAAGATGATAGGTGAGTTTGTTTTAAACTGGACCCCTGAAAACGAAGATCATATGAAGATGACAAGGTGAGTCTGTCTCAATCCAGACCAATGAACATGTCTGGTGTCTTTTTGAACTTTACTCAGCACCATCTCCGGGCCTCCCGGCTCGTTTTTGAAGCTGCAGCGCCCTTCCGGGAGCTCTTCGGGGAAGGAGCACGAAGTTTCTGGAGGCTCCCCGTCCAAATCAATTGGTTGGACCCTGAAAAGCTTGGTTTTTCAGCCGTCCCCGTAGGTTTTAGTAGGTTTTTGGGGTTCAGTGGTTGCGTTTCCATTTAGCCCGCAAGTTAAACTTTCAGCGGGGGAGCGGCATTTTGAGTTGAAATCCGTGGTTCTGCAATTTGGGGGCCGCATCCGGAGGTATGATCTAAGCATGGGCCAGGCAGCACCTTCCGATGTTTCAGGGACCCGGACCCACCGTTCGGTGCTTAATTTAAGAGCATGCAGTTTGGTTTGTGGTTGCATGCGTGGTCTCTGATCCCTAGGGTTCCACCCCCATTCCCAATTTGGATGGCAATCCTTAGGTAAACCCTTGTGGTTGTGTGAGCCCCGATTGTGTGAATGGTTTGAATCCCAGGGTCTTAGGGTTTCAGCTGGGTTTTAGATGAAGGTCTTGCCACTTACCCCAAGCAACATGCTGCCGGGCACAAATTGAGATGAATGTTCCCAAGACACGGAACTAAGGGGTAAACCACTGGATGCGGCGCTTTTGGCCTTTCGGGCAATCGGAACATGTTTGCCACAAAAAATGGTCTCCCCAGATTGTTTGAAGACCAGGAACTCCGGGAGTAAGCTTACCTCTACAAGAACCCGGGCTTTAGCTACGGGTCCCACCCACCGCTGGACCTTCGAAGGCTCTTGTTACCATGGAACTCCACAGCTAGGTCCTCCAGTAGAGAGGTTAGAATAATTAGGGTAACAACTTTTTTCTGTAGTCTATCTTAGTAGAGGAACCCTCCCCTCAGAAAAAGGTAAAAGGACACTACTGGGGGACCTAGACAGGCATGAGGCAGTGCATCCGTTGGCGAGAAACGGACACGTGATTCTGGCGCCCCGTTTGGCGTAACTTGGGCGAACACAAAGAGGGAGGAGAACGAGCGACCTGCCATGGAACACGAATTCGCGCGAGGGTTCAACATGTGCTACACACAAAAGAAACTCAGGGGGCCTACTGCAGACGATCCTTTTGCTGGCCGACTGGGAGTGCTTAAAGAAGCGCTTGCCATTGAGCTTGTACACTTGCATGAGGAGCCACGCGAATTGGTGGCCTACTTCTGTCTGCAGCTGGCACAAGCACTTTTCGACTTGAGAAACGCATTGAGGGAAACGTCGAAGAGAAGAAGAGATGGTATCATGGTCTTGGACGTGTCCTTCTTGGGGGCACAGTATATGCCAGCAAGCCGTGGAATTTTCTGGCCTGCCACGGGATCTTTGGCTTAAGCCATCAGAAAAACGTGGCCCTCTGGGCGGCCGTCGAAAGGCAGTCGGCGATGTGAAAGTCCACCCCTCACGCACGAAAAGAACCAAATTTCAGAGATTTGGACCCCCGAAATGGATGTCGGCTTGCCTTTGGCTTCCCTTAATTAAAAAAAAAAAGAAGAACCGCCCCACAGAGGGTACCCTTAAAAAGCATGCACACGCGCGCACACACACATAAATATATATATATATATATTATGTGTATATTCATACACATACATGTGGATGTTTCCTGAACCGTGGCTCCTTTGCTTGATAGAAGTTTGGACTTGTTTGGACGGTCCACTTGGGAAGTGAGTAAATGGAAACCACCCAAAACACCACCACGCCACCAATCCAAACCACCAACAAGAGGGAAGCTGAACCATCGTGGCAATTATCCTTGCGGTTTGCGAGACATTTCCCAGGCCCCTCACTGCCCGGGGCCAAGCGAAGGGTGGGAGTGTTGCGGGGCGCGAATGTTTGTTGTTGCGAAATGGAGAGCTTTTTGAAGATTTGAAATCAAGCAAAGCATGTAGACAGTGTTGAGCGATATAGCCAGAGTTGCTTTTGGCTTGCTGTTCGTTTCCCTTTGCACATCCAAAAGGGCCGCCCCGATTTTTATTAGCTAACCCCATAATATGGTATCTACCGACAGTACCGCTGGGTTGGTTTAAGTGGGGGGCAACGAGAAACCAGCCGCCTATTCTGGATTATGGGTAAACTTTATCCTGGCGGACACTTGTTTGGTTTGCGACCTGATGACAAAGGTTTCTGATCGGCAGACTTGTGTGTAACATCGAGTGGGACATTTGGACTACTTGTGCCAAACCAGTCCTGTAGTTGATGGTGGCTCTGGCGTCTCGTCCAAAATCATATTCTATTTTAAGGTAGACTGAATGGATGAATCATTGTTTGCCAAAACTAGCCAAGTTGTGCAACATTTTTTTGTTTGCAGATACACGCGTAGGAATGCGCGCTGCCTATGTCTAGCGAGGTCTGGGATGCCCTTTTCTCAGAATTTGCTGGCCTCTCGGGGCTGGTTACTCGTGCGATGAGTTCCGCTTTGGGAATGCCGGTGACAGTTTACTTACAATTTGACTACAAACCAATTGTTCAGCGAGGAGGATCTTGAGTTTTGGTTGAGTGTTGCTAGACCACCACCCACTTGCTTGGTGGCACCCGTGTTCCCTTTTTCTTTGATGAGTTCCCCAATAAGCAAAACATCACCTGAAAATTGGTCCTAGGGGTGAGACGGCAAGGAATGCAAAAGGGGTATCTTAAGCCGGCAGATGACATGTCAGCTACTTCCCACCAGCTACAGATTGAAAGCAGCGGTCCTCGCTGCACTTATTCAATAACTTTGCGTGAATGAGCAATACGATGAACCAAAGTACTGTGATATTGTAGCTGGTCGAACCTTGTGGGCTCTTGTTTTTAGTTCTACAACCTGTGTTGATGGTTGATGGTCCCTTCTGGGGGCTTCCAGATTGGTGAACTCATTCCGGGAGTATATGCTGACGACTTGCATAATATGTTTGTTTGATTGATGTTGTATTATTGCTGTTGCTGCCGAGGTTTGGCGACCTGGCATTATTGGCTCTGCATGGTCCACATGCATTTGTCTGCGATATGGTGGCATGCAGCCTAGGATGCCTTTATGCAACAAAGTCAAACCGGATATCTTGAGTGTGCTTGCAAAGTGACGCGGAAATGTCTGGAACTCAGCGTAATGGAATAGATTGACCCGAAATTCCGGTTGCCCTATGGATACATGTCGGTTTTACGAGGCCAAGTTCTGCTTTGTTTAACTTGTAGGGAGTACTATGTTTCAGGGGGTGTTGGCTCTGCCAGAAAACAGACCTGTCCAACTCATCTTGGCAATGCCACTTCAAACCCACGTCTTTGGTGGCTCTCTCTCTCTTTTTCGTCCGGTTTGTTTGCCCATGTGGAATCACCCCACCAAGCCAGGCCCCCGAGTGGCTTCTCGCCGCCGCGCGGGCCGCGCGGTTGGGCCCATGTCCGTGCCTGCCTTCCTTTGGCTCAGACTCCCCCCCCAAAAAAAAAATCCACCTCGGGCGTTGCCTGAGCCGCTCGGCGGGAGGTTGGTCAAAGCTCCAGGTCTCAAAGGTGTGGGACATGGCGAGGTGGCCGTCCCCAAGGGTCTCCGCCCTCAACCAAAGGGCCGGACCCTCCAGTTGCCGGGCCTTAAGCCAAAAGTCGCACCTCGTGAGTACAACTCGCCAGGCAAGAAGCCTTGAATCCCGGCAAGCCGGAGGTGGTGTTTCGAGGGTCGGCATGCTTTTCTGAAGGAAACGGAACATGACTGGGTGCCTACTACAATGTACTACTACAATACATGCATATCCGCAAAGGTGGGGATCTCACGTATTTTCACGCTGAGTCTCTACTCACATTGGGTTTCTCGTTGTGTTATTTTGCGTGTTTCGTTTTTTCCGACTTCGAATCTTGTTTGTGTCTCAGGCACAGAGGGAACCACTCATTTGAGTTCCGTATTTTTACTCTTTGGTTTATGGGCTTTTTAGGGGTCCTCCATTTCCGTCCTTTTGGACCTATCGATCAACTTTTGAGGTGAAATCCGTTGACCCCTGGTGTACTTGCACGACCGGATTTACCCTGAAGGTGCCTCAAGTTCTCATGGAGGACACCAACTGCCCTTGTCAGTTGATCCGAAACGGGCCTCGCGGATTTACTCCCAGGATTTAGTTCTGTGACTCTACAGGTGCTATGGTGAAAAGGCCAGCCCCTTGGGCTTGACAGCGATGGTCACCCAGCTGGTAGTAAGGATCAGTAGTCGCCATTACAACGGTTCCTGTTAAGGTGGCCATGATCCAATCGGCCAAACAAAAGGAGTTTGGACCACATATTGCCCCGACCAGGATCATGACTGACATGCACATTTAACAGATGCTTCTTCTATTCGAGGCCTGGTCAAATAAGTTGGTGCTTGGAACCTTGAGCCTTGAGCTTGCCCAAATCACATCAACTTCATTGGCGCGCCTCTTTTCTTGGTGGTTCTCAGCCATCCGGTTCCTTAGCTTTTTAGCCTTTTAGTGTTTCGTGGGGATTTTCATTCAACCCGCTAAACGTTAAACTTTTAGCGGGGGATCTGAGGGCAGCCCAGTTTTTCAACCACGCCCTTGACTTGTTTTTCGGGGTATGCCCCCCCCCCCTTGGCTTTCAATGGAAGGGCCCATGTAGCGCCGCCCAAGCTGTTTTTTTTTTTTCTCGTTCAAATCTAAGGTCTTGGCTTCTTCTTGGCTGGGTGCTAGATCCAGAGCAAGTTGAATATTCAAACTTAGTTTGGCTGGAACCAAGCCACGTACAAACTGTGTAGACGTCAAACAACTAATATAGGTTTTGTGCGAAGTAAAACGAGCAAGTTTGTGTTGTTGAAGCTATTCCGTTCAGGTTGATTTGGAGGGACGCCATCTTTTTACGGGCCCCGCATTTTGACGCATAGTAGATTGCGGGAAAATAGTATAAATAAAAACAACCAATATTACATATCCCATCATGAGGTATCTAAATAGTGATTACAGGGCACCCTATATTTCTTATGAAGGTAGTTTTGAAGCATGTTCAGATGATTGAAGGGCCGCTCCCCCCCCCCCCCCCGGTTTTACCCTCCCAAACCCAACAAGGTGTCCACCATTTTGACAAATCCCCATAGTTTCACCTCCTTTATGCCCCAAGACCTTTTTTACCCATCGCGGTGATTCCATTTCCCTCAGGTAACCACCCTTCAAAAGCCAACTGGACAAAAAATGCTGATTCCCTCGGACACCACTGGAGTCGGGCACACCGCTCGTTGACTCGGATTTGGAGAAAATGCGCGCCGAGGTGATATTATTATTTTTTCGCAGCTCGGCGCCTTTCACCTCATGATCTCCTCCTGCCACTGCTTCAGCAACGGCAAATGGCGCCTTGGATGGGAGGGGGATACCCTAGACTGGCAAGGACATACGGACAGGTACAAAAAATATATAGATGTATACATATATGTATAAGCACATACATACACATAAATTGTATGTTTCCATGTAATATATATATATAGATACACATACATATTATCATGTTGTAGGGAAAACAGCAAATCTTCAATCTTGCAATTTCTTAATTCCTATCGAAATTGCTAATTGAATTTAGATCCAAATCAATTATCAAGATGCTCCATGTCCTTCCGCAGTTCCGTTTGCATTCTGATTCACCTCAGCCCACCTAAACTTTGGAACGCACATATTCTCGATTTGTCGTACTGTTTATCTACTGTTATTGATGTTCTAGAATACTGTGAATAACATGTATTGAACATTAAATGTGAGAACAATGCCCATAAGTGCCGTTGTAAGTTCAACCCAAAGTGGAAACTCAGATCAACATTAATTTGAAAAGCTTAATTGCCCTTGTCTGAGTTAATGCACTTTGAACTAAGCACGAAGTGAGCCAATCAAATAACTGGCATCAACCAACGTGGATGTGCTCCTTGTCAACAATTTCAGTAAAATGCCGTATTTTCAGCCTGTGTCAGATCATCGTTCCTCCCCGCAAAAGAAAGGTCAGCTGCACAGTGCATGTTATTGTTGCCCTGGGCACCTACCAGATCGAACGTGAAGGCCTGTGCAAAGTTTCTGGAAACACTTAAAAGTTGTTCTGGGCTGGACCCAAGATCCAAGATTGCACAGAGAAACATGTTGGGAATCTTGATTCCATGCCACCCAACAAGTATAGCAGTATTTGAACAAAGCGCAAATGTTGCGACACATTTCCGAGACGCTCAGCTTGGTTCGCCAAATGTTGCACAACATTTGGGACAGGGACATGTTGCGCAACATTTCCACTGGACCAGAAAACCAGAACAACAACTGCAAAAAAGGAAACTAGCCATGGTGGGGGGGGGGGGTAGGATTTTGTTTTCGAATGTTGGCCAACGTGTTGGGCATCGTTTGGGAAATGTTGGGCAACATGTCCATTGAACCAAACGCAAAAAAAACAATGCACCAAAGCTTTCCAGCCATGGTTGGGTAGGATTCCTTGTTTTTCCTCTTTTTGGTTGGTTTGCCAAATGTTGGCCAATATGTTGCGCAACATTTGGGAAAAATGCGAATATTTGAATTGGACCCAAGAAACAATCAATCAACCAAAACGTTCCAGCCATGGTGGGGGTAGGATTGTTCCCGAAAGCATTGCGAAGGGTTCTTCCGGTAGAATCGCCAGCCTTATCATACAGCCTTTTTCTGGTAAAATCGCCAGCCTTATCACACAGCCAAACTTGCACAGCCAACTTACACGAGCCAACTTACACGAGCCAACTTGCACGAGTCAACTTGCACAGCCAACTTGCACGCGCCAACTTGCACGAGCCAACTTGCACGAGCCTGATCACACAGCCAAACTTGCACGAGCCAACTTGCACGAGCCAACTTGCACAAGCCGACTTGCACGAGCCAACTTACACGAGCCAACTTACACGAGCCAACTTGCACGAGTCAACTTGCACAGCCAACTTGCACGCGCCAACTTGCACGAGCCAACTTGCACGAGCCTGATCACACAGCCAAACTTGCACGAGCCAACTTGAACGAGCCAACTTGCACAAGCCGACTTGCACGAGCCAACTTGCACGAGCCAACTTGCACGAGCCAACTTGCACGAGCCAACTTACACGAGCCAACTTGCACGAGAACAACTTGCACGAGATATCACACAGCCAAACTTGCACGAGACATGTGGACACGAAAGTAATTGGGTCTGTATATCTTTTGCCGTGACCATTCTTTAGTCTACGCGGGAAGTGGGACCTGGGCGAGCCATACCCCTGAATCATACCCTTAGCAAAGTAGGGCCTGTCCTCGGGTAACGCAATAAACTGCTTGTCCCCAAGCAGCGTTCTACCCTGGGCTTCCAAAGGCGGTTTATTTTTCATGTTTTCTGTGAAAGGCGGTTTTTTGCCAGGAGCAGTTTTGTCCAAGCTCAGCTGATATCATTGAACAATTCGGGGGCCGCACGTGCTCAGGACCAAAGTGTGCAAAGACTTGACCTCCGTTCCCACAAAACAATCAGAGGGATTACCAAACGACAGGCTGAAACACATAGATTCACCGGTGTCAAAATTCACGGCAGAAAACGTGCTTTCATGCTGGAAAACAGGCTTTCACGCCAATTTCACGGTATTTTCACGGTGATCTCACGGTATACTTTTGCGTACATCACGGACCGCTATGTTCACACCAAAATGGTTGTGTCAAAGACATGTTGGGGTGGAACAGGCGTTGTAGAATCTAAACGTGGCAACAGCATGAATAATCCATCAAATACCACGCCATGGCTCATTGCGGGCGCAAAAAAAAGTCTTTAGCTGCAAAAAACAGGCGAGGTGCAAAGGACGTTTAAAACAGTCGTGGATTTCCAGGGTCTACTCTAAAGAGCTACAGGTTCGCTCACAGTCGAAGCACTCTCGCTGTGCGCCGTGCGATTTTCTTGCGCGCGAAATGGCCTTTGGAAGCTGTCTCGTGGTTTGCGCGCCTGCTTTCGCAATCCCGCGGTCGCGGGTTCGATTCCCCGGCTCAAGAACTTGCTCGGGGAACTTACTCGTGGAAACTTGACCCGAGCCGAGAGGGGCAAGATGCAGCTAAAACCGTGAACAGGTAGGGTGTTTATTTTTGCGTAGGGGTTATGATATGCATATATATGTATATAAATACACATCTGCATTGTGTAAATTGATGTAAGTTTCCGTTTTGGCTGGTAATAGCAACCTCTCGGGACCATGTTGAGTTCACTTTAGGTGTGCTGAAAGAGGACAACCTTAAACTTGTCTCACTGCTGAGGGGCGGGGATCATGCTGCACAGAGAGGGGTGCCTGGAGTCCCAAACCGCGCTATAGCATAACCAACAAATCGAGGGGGGGGGGGGATTGCCGTAAATCGCTTCCCGAAGTTAGACATGTTCGGGACGTGAGTTGTTCAGGTTGGGAACCCCGATCAGCCACGAGTCTTGCTATAGTGGTTCTGCCGCAATATGCCGCAGTGGTTCTTGGACACTCCCAAGAACGGCCCTGCAAAACCCATTCCTAGAGTCTCCATGACCCCCGGAAAAAGGGATCATAACCTCTTAATCTTGGGTAATGGCCCCATTTTCAAAGGGTCATGGAGACTCCAGGTTGATGTACAAAAAATGTTTTGAGCAACTGGATTGAACGATGCTCCTGACCCGCGCCCTGCCTTGTGGAAGCCGGTAGACGGCTCCAATTTGCCTGGGGCATTCATGGGGGGCCCTTTGAACAGTGTTCCCTTGGTAGTGAGTGTGACGACTTGCAGGAAGCGCGCTGATGTGGGACAACTCCCTCATCCAGAGAGGGAGGTATGGGTATGTGAAAATCAGAGACTTCAGGTGGCTGGTTTCCCTTTAACACCAATTCCGGAAAAAAAACAAACCTCAAAAGGGTTGACATATACAGAGACCGCTGTTTTCGATGGTCCATGGGTCTGGCAAATTTGTGTTTTCATACTCCTTTGCCCCAAATGGCTGCCACATTTCCCGTATAAGCTGGTACCAGGTTGAAGGGAATCACTGGTTCGAGCGCCTTCACCCCAGGCACGCAAAGATCCATATGGCTGCTGAAAAGAATGGAATTCCCAAATGGCACCAGACGGTATCTGGAAACAAAGACAAACACCTGCGGTTTGCAGCTGCGGAATTTTGAGCCACACCCAGATATGAACCCGGCCGGCGTCCCTTGCGGCTAGATCTATATAAATATACATAGATGTATGATTTCAATTTTCCTTTGAGGTAGGAAACGAAGGCCCCCCCAACCCAGGCTTCTTAGAACCTTACAAGTAAAGCTAAGATTGGTGTTAATCAATAAACCGGCCATGACCATGCCCCTGTGGCTCACAAAGATGGTTAGTCAAGCAATAAAATGGAGAGTGTTCCCTGAAGTAGTTAATTAACCAATAAACTAGTTAGGTAGCCAGTCAATGTTGGTTAACTAAGAAATCCATGGGTTCACTTAGGGGCTGGATTCTTTTTCTGTCAGGTCCTCTCGCCTCGTAAGCTTCACCTTGGAGCTGGATACCAGCCCGGATGATCGCGCAGCAGTCCTGCTAGCAACGACTCAGAAGGGGCGGTCGGACTTCTTTTTCCCCAACAGCTGAAAGCTAAGGAGTCTCAGCCCAGATAAGGTTTGGGGGTAGCTCGCGGGAGCTTTTGAGTCAGGTTCGAGCAAGGTTCCGGAGGTTCAAGGAAGGTTCCGGAGGTTTCGGGGTGGTCTGGTGCAGGCCAGGTGAAAGGTTTAAGGGAGGTTCCGGAGATTTCGGGGTGTTTGTGAGGTAAGGCTGCGCAGCAAGGATTCTGCAGGGTTTTGTGCGGGTTCTGAGGTAAGGTTTCGCAGGGTTCTGCGAGGGTCGAAAAAGAGCGCCCATGCTGTTGGGGATATCACCTGAGCTTATTTTCTTGGGACGGGCAACCCCCCCCCCCGTGCCATGGACGCCTAGAGTCTACTTTGCAACCAAGAACCCTAAAAATTAATATCCTAAAAGAAGGAGGTTGCAAAATAGACCCCAAGTGTCCACCATACCCCCCCCCCCCGCCCGGGAGTTTTGCCCGATTTTTGTTGGGGGATTTTAACCCCTTCAACTTCTGGAGCCTCTGTTTTCTTTGGGAGCCTATGTTTGGGAACCCAACTTGTTGAACCTGGCAACGCTTTGGACCGGCTGATTCACAATGCCGGGCAAGGAAAGAGCCATATGCCCCAAACATGGGCAACACATGCTTTTAGTGATGCATTTGGTTGGCGCTGGCCTGACAATAGAGAGCCTATCCCCCCCCCGCGCCAAAATCCCCCCCGCCAAACAAACAGAAAACGACAACGAAAGCAACACAACCACAATACGCTTTCTGCATGCGGGTATTGGAAGATATTGAACGGGATGCTCGCGAATCCAGCATTTGTCTCCCAAGGTCGGAGTGGGGATAGCTCAAATCGAACTGTTTCGGCTCGACTTGAGTTTTTGGGCGCCTCAGGTGTTTCATTCTGCGGGTGAGGCCATGACATGATGTTTGCGCGCTTGTTGTGGTTCCTGGCATCCGGTTCCTTGGTTGTCTTTTGTTTTGAGTTGGTTTTTGGTTTAGTTTCACCACTCAACCACTCAACGTGTTCGACTTATAGCAGGGGATTTGAGGACAGCCAAGTCCAAGAGTCTTTCTTTTCGTTGTAAAGCCGTGGCTGGGGCCCTCATTGCTCCCGATTCGCTTTGCAATGAACCCTCTCTCCCCCCCGCGTTCTGAAGACTCGTTCAACAGTTGGAGTGCCTCATGGTTCTTTCCCAGCCAGAGCCAAGAGGGGATGAATGATGTTTTTGTTTTTCCCATTTTTTCCCTGCTCCCTTCGAAACCCGGCGTGCTATGAGATAGTGTTTATGAACTCCTCTCAAGGTTCCGACGCAAAAACCAGCGGTTTGGATGCCAATCAAAGTGGTTCTGGATGCAACAGACAGTGCATCCAGATCCATTTGTTCTGAGCTAATTCGGATTTGTCCTAATATCTGCTTCCTAAGGAACCCCGAGCCTCCCGACTTTCCACCTTGCCCTCCCTCAATTCTACATGTTGATGCGTAATATGTGGGAACTGCCGCATGTTTAGTTAGAAGCAAGGTTAAGGACGGCGTCTGTGTTGAGGGTGCAGTCTTGGGGACTGCTTAAATGAAGTTCACGGGGAAGCCCATTTCATTTGGTGTTCCCTCATATCGACACACACACAGAGCTCTGTATGGAAGCCTTCATGTGCTTCAGGCGCCCCAGTTTCATGGTGATGGAGTATCAGGTTTCCAAATTTCGGGGCACCTCGTTGAGAATACATGTGCCAGCGCTAATTGAAAGGAGTTGAACAGAGGATGTGCCTTTTGCTGATCTTTGATGTGTTGAGCTGCAACCTTCTGTTTGGAAGAAAATTCCGCGGTTTGTCTCCTTGCAACTGGGTTTCGTTTGGGCAACTGGACTCCTCAATAAACTGTTTACTTTTGAGCCGAACCCAAATGGGTGCAGCCGGCTTCTTAATTCTTTACATGGTTCCGGGTGGGCCAGTTTATGACTCACCTGAACCAGCTGAGCTGGTTTTGGTCTCCCGCTTCGACTCCAAGGTAAAGAGCACTTTCCTGGAGTTCGGCGATGCTTGTCAGCCGGGGGCAAGCCAGACACGTGTTTAAGGGGTCCACATAGATTGAATCACCTTCGGCACGGAGAGCGTGAGGTGCACTGAGTTTTCGGTCCTTCAGGGGAAGGCTTGGGGTCCTGGAGGATAAGAGCACATGAGTTGTGCTGAGTCTTGGTCACTTGGGATTTCTGGGATGGTCATCCAGCCCTTGGTAACTTTCGAGGCAAGGTGCTAAGAGTTCTTGTCCAGATATTGTTTCACATCAGGGTGTCAGCAAGTCCCAGCGTCATGGCTATCTGCAACATGAAGCAGGCAGAATGATTTGCTCTTGCTCGGTTGTCCTTCCTCAGGGCTTATACATCCCTTGAGTACACGCTTTACTTTTCAGGTCCGTGTTGATTGAGCTCCCTATGTTTCGAAGGTCCGTAGCAATGGTCAGAATCTCCTTGTGCTTGGGGTGAACAGAGATGGTTACCCACCAGGTTGAGACCCAATCGCAATCGGCCAAACAAGCGCGGTCTAGACCATGGCTCATATTTGGCCAAGCCTTGGCTGAGATTTGAACCGAACACGGAAGCTTGTGGATCTGCTCCGGTGGAAGGGAAGTTCATTCCCGTCCTTCCATATTGTTGTGCCCTCCAGCCATCTCGTATGCGATCGGAAGGGGCCCTGGGCATTTTTATATTCTCTCACATGGCCACACGGTCGATGTTGAAACGCATGGAGAACTGGTTGCTTTCTGAAAAGTGTTCATGGTCTTCGATTTACTTGCGTATCTCGGCTCGGGTTCGGAGTTCGGAGCCCCAAACGAGTTGCCGAACCAACCCCAAAGGGGCAGCACACCCAAGACCCTCCGCACGACCTGCGAGCGAAACCCTGGAACACCACCGTGCTCGAAGCTCCCTTGCCACGTGGCGAAGTGTCAGGTCTCGGTTTTGGAACGGAGGTTACCTGCATATGAGAGACATTATTAATGTAGGTATATAGAAAATATACACATGTATGATGAGCCGCTGACACAAAGTTTGCCAAGGCCACTTTCGTCAAGGAGGGGCATCACCCATCTATGCAGATGGGTGTTGTTTGCAACCCATGCCTTCCAAATTCATGCCTGAAAGTGGCTTGAAGAAAACAATACCGAATGGACCTCGGTTTGTCAAAAATAGGGGCGTTTTTGACATCCGCTTTTTCATCGGCGGCACTTACTGGCGGCGCCAGATCTGAAAAAGGTCCACATTTCATGGATGCGGGGGGGGAGAGGCCCGAATAAGCTTATTTTGCGGCGAAAGAAGGGCTTAGGCTCCCCTCCCTCCCAGCCCGCCCCCCCGCCTCCGCCTCCCCCCCCTTCCCCTTGAATATTTTTGGCACCTCCCCAGACCTCAGGATGGTTTGAGCCTGAAGGATCGCAGCTTGGCTCAAAACCGCAAGCCGCAAGCTTTGGGCACGAACTTTGGTGGTTACGTCTTTTGGTTCCCCACGAAACATGGACTAGAACCTGCGGCTTGCCCCAGCTGTGTGCTCTTCGGTTTTGAAGAGGATGGATAGACCTCTCACAAATCCTCCGGACAGCTTCCATGATTGTTGGAAAAAGAGTAAACATGTGGAAGCTGCAGAATGTACGATTGTGTGTTGGAGGAAGCTCAGAAATGGCGATCACTCTGTTTGGCTCGTAATCAAGGGCAGTAGGCCCCCCCAAACAGGGGATCCCCGCCAAACCACGAAGGTTGGTCCGGCAACATGAGGGTCAAGACCAGCGAGCAAGCAAGCAAGCAAGCAAAGCAAGCGAACAAACGCACTCGGGCACAACCCCAGGATAAACAGCAAAAACAAGAGCCATGTAAGCCAGGAAGCGTGGTTTCTTCCCGGCGCATGCCCTGGCACCCTGATGTCTCCTAGTTACTAGCACGTCCCAAGAAATCTAATCAACACAACAACAACCCTGGGATTGAAGCCACCATTGGAACAATGGTTGGCTCAATACAACCACCACATGTGTTTCACCCAAAGAGTTTCCAAAAAAGTCCCATGCAAGCCATAGAGGGCTAATATAACTGCCACGATTCCTGACGAGGTTCATCTAAATTGCCTGGGGCCATTTTCATGGGGGCGAGGAGCCCTGACAAAACCCGGCTGGTTCAAGTGCCTGGATGAATGATGCCTCTCTCGGGGGACCTTTGAACGAGACCCAGCGCAAGGACTTGCGAGCGAGCTGGCGCCCAGCGTCGCTTTGCAAAGTCCTGGTTCAGAAAACGCCCCCTTCCAAGCTTGTCGGGACTTGGCGGGTGTCGATTTTGAGGATCCCCGTTTTAAGGGGGGGTTAAAGGAGAGTTATTTTGGCGTGTGTTCCTCATTTTGAATCAAATATGTGTCGGGTGGGAGGCCTGTGGTTAGTAATTGGCAGCATTGGAGCTCGACACATCATACAGTCGTAGATGGCAACTATGTTCCGTTTGGAAGAACCGATAGGACATAGCACAACTCGTGGTTTTTGTACATCAGGCAGTTTCCCTGGGATTTCCCTTTTAGTGTCCCTTGAAAGCCGCAAAAAAGGGCTAGCCTCAAAAACGACACACCCATTTCAGGCTGATCGATTGCAGTTCGTTCAGAGTGCTAACTTCTACTCTGACTCTCTCCAGATCGAATCCTTCGCGCAAACAGTGCGCCGCATGGAGCAAGTCGCACCCAAGGCTTCAAGCAAGTGCGCAAGGCTGGCTGGGGGGGCGAGACTCGCATGTTCAGAGCATCAGCGGCCCGCCAGCTCTGAGTCTCTCGGTGTTGGTGATCCTATTCATGCGATTCATGTGTTGCCCGGTTTTATTTGCAGCATCAGCAGTAGCAACAAAAGTTGGCAGCAGCAGCAGCAGCAGCAGCAGCAACGACATCCTCAACGACAACAGCAAGAAACAGAAATAAACGTCATGAATCATAAGTGTCTATGTGCAGAGCAGACAGAGAGCGCTAGGACGTACACGTTTTCTTGTGAGCAAGGTGGCTTTATAATTAGGAAGAGTTGAATGCATGGAAGTTTCAGGGAGAACACGCTCGGATCTTGGCACTATGCGCATGGGGCACGTTATTTGTGTTCCTGCCGCGCTGTAAGCATGGAATTCAGGATGGGTTGTTTTTTGGGAAAACGGCCCCGGCCTGCGAATGAATGCGTGGGAGGAACAACAAAGTTCAGACGTTGGCCCATGCAATGGACGAACTCAGGTTTTGAGTACCCTCTCGCAGTGTGAGCCTTGGGTCTGCCATTTAGGATCATTCCTGCTATGTGGTTGGAGATCTGTTTTGTCTTTGGGCAAATGTGTGTTTTCCCCACAAATGTTGACCCCGTATTAATCAACCCCAGCTTATGAACAGGGGGGTGTTCCCTCCAAAAGTGGTTTGATTCCCCACATCTCACCCAGGGAGAAGCACCCCCATAGCACTAAACTGGTTTGTTGATTAAGAGGGTCAACATCAAGCAGAGCAACACACGAGTCACTTCGTTCCCATGGGCTTCCAGCTTCGGGGCCTTCGAGCCTTGCTCCGGGTTTTCGGTGGGCTCGAGGCCCTGACAGATCCGATCTTCGAAAGGGAAGAAGATCTCTGGGTCTACGAGCCGGGCGTTGATCGCTTTGAGCTGGATGAGGAGGAGGAGCTGGAGTTGATCATAGCCCATCCATGCAATATTTGTCCACATCTCCCATCTCCGCCTGGGTCAAATGTTGCTAAACAGTACCTACATGGGTTATTAGGGGATAGGTGTCGAGAGTTTTGTTCCAAGCCGAAGTGCAGTCTTGAATATTTGCCCTCAGGCCAGGCATCATGTCTCTTGAAAAGTGAGGTTCTCTCGTGATGTTCACTTTGACGGGGCCAAGTGCAACCAACGTTGCTGCATGCCACAGCCCCGTCGAATAGCCTTTTGCGACAGTGCACATGGATGTATCGAAGCATCATGGTTGACGGGTGCTTATATTTGGACGAACGGCTTCCAGGACACACATATATCTTTGAGTTAAACCAGAAGATGCGGCATGTGTCAGAAAAATGGGAACCCGTTCCAGTTGCCGTGATGCTTCCCTGACTGACCGATCCACCGCTTTGTGTCTGCCAGGAGCAAAGCGAGCGTAAGGAGTCGGATGGGGAGATGAGCAAAGTGAGCGAGCCCATGAGCGAGCTGTCCAGCGAGAAGAGCAGCCAGAGCCAGGCAGGGTGCGGGGAAGCTTTCTTGCAAATGCTCAAATTTGGCTGTGGGTGAAAAACATGCAATGGTACCCCTGGTGAACATCAAAGTAGGTGGCAAATGGATGTTCCTCCACCCGAAAATGGAGCCATAGGTTATGCCCCATGGCCATTTGGGTTAGTGAATTCCACTCACTATACCAATCCATGGTTGCCACTAGTGGCTAGGAATACTCATTGTTACTCCGGTGTGAATTTGTTAGCGCATCCCCATCATTGCGTCCCACCCTTTGCCAGGGAATTTTCCGAAGTGGTTGCTGGCTCTACTCATTGGTTGGGTTGCTAAATAATTGTTACTCGCTACACTGGAGTGGTTGCAAAGGGAAGCCACAAGGAAAGTCCCCCTGGGGGGGGGTTGGGTTGCGGAAAGCTCAGCTGAGGCATTCTCAGCTTTTCCCAGAGAAACGGCCCAAGTTAGGACGACTTGCCTCTGAATACCTGCAAGTGGACTCTTGCCACTGCAAATCCTGCGATACGTGGAAAATCGGCGCCAGGGGATTCAAGAGTCTGTTACAAATTGGTGCTGTTCGAAAGCTCTCGCGTCGGATATCTTGAAAAAGCCGGATGAATCGACATCAACTAGACTGCCACAATTTGACTAGCCCTGAGGCTCGTTTCCAAGTTCAGAAGCTTCTTCTCTCCTTGTCCGACGTGCCAGCCCAGCACCATCCGCAGCAGAACTACTGGAAACGGCTTGAAAAAGCCGCCAGCGTGAGGGAACTGGAAGTCCGAGACAGAGCCCCCACAGTTGCGCTGTCAAGTATATGTCTTTGATCAGGGTTTCATGGCTAGGCTTCCCGGGTGGCCCTCCATTGTGCATACACTTTGAAAACTGTCTCAAGGAAACCCAAATCGGATGGGTGTGTGTGTGTGTTTGTTTTTTTGTTGGGGGGGAGGTACCCCTTATTGCTATTTCTTGGGAAACTACAAGGAAAAACCTGGATGTGGTTGTTAGTTTGTTTTTTTTCTCCCAGGAGCCCAGTCAGGAGCCAGACGCAGAGCCGGAGGTGAGGCACAAGGCGGGTTCCATCTCAGTGCCTCCCCTTTTTCCATTTCACGGTGCCGTGTATGTTTTTTTACCGGGGTTTTCCGGTGTTTTCTTTGTTTGGTTAGCCACACTGGTGGTTTTGTGGTTGGGTTGGTTTCCCAAAGGTGGCCAACTAGAACAGTGGCAAAGGGTGACTCCCTTTACTGGGGCGGCCCGTTTGACCGGGTAGTCAGAGTCCCTGGGGACCTGAAACTCTGGGGGGGGGGAGGCGGTGTTTGGGTCCGAGGGTGGACTCCTAGTGGTTTGTTTGCCTGCAAATTCCGGGCAACAGTTTTTCCTTGGGTTCCTGCGGCGTCCCACGCCTCACAAGTGGTTGTCGCCCCGAAAACGTGCTTTAAACGGACCAAGCGGCTCCTAAGACAAGGGTCGCCAGGGGATTTCAAGGCGTCCCATGCAGTTTGGATGCTGATTTTTGGGACCTGCACTGACTTCCGAGGTCCCTCAGCACATCCCAGCGAGCTCCTTTCAGTGCCTGGCACCCGACCCCGGACTCGCTCCCGTCATGGCTTGAGCTGTGCCAATGTGGTTTTAACAAAGCTCCCTTGGTGGTCTGTGGGAAATTCTGGAAATGTTTGTGTTAGAAAACAAAAGCATGGGGACTAGTGCCTGTCCCATTCTTTCAGGCATCCTTCTTTCTAGAACCTCCGGAAACCCAGGGCAACCGGCTGAACAGAATGGGACCTCAACCCCTAGATTGTTGGATGCCCAAACAAGCGGAAACCAACTCTAACAAGTCCAGCATTTTGGTAGCTTAGCGGCGAAGTTGCTAACTTTGGCCCGTGGCTCCAAACAGGAAGTTGGTTTCCCTTTGCCCCCCCCCCCCCCCCCGCGGGTAGCCCCCCCCTTAAAAAGAGGAACTCCATGTTGATCCAGACAAGTCAATCCGCTTGGCTTTCTCCCAGCGCAACGGACGGCCACTGGAAAACTGGAAAGCAGCAGCCCCGGTGTCGGTCTGCCATCCAGTCCTACACTAGCGCAAGGAATAGAGGGTGTTTTTTTTTCCAGACCTAGGTCCCCAGTAATGCCCTTTTACCCTTCTTTGGGGGAGGGTTTTAGACTACAGAAACACGGGTACCCTTTTAAACAGGACAACCACCAATTTGACTTGGGTCCCCCATTTTGAGACTATCCCATGCCCATGGATGACTGGATTTTTTCTCACATCGGCGCAGGGCAGACGGGCAAGGACGACCTTGATGCTGCGGAACTTGCCCAACAACTACACCAGGCCGTTGCCGTCAATTGTAGGGCTGATTCTGAGACGGGCGGACTGAGGGCCTCTCCCCGTGGACCATAGGAGGACATGGAAGTTCTTCTAGGGGTGCATTCTTTTCAACCATCGTTCTTTTCAATAACCAGACGTTTCCCCAGGGTTTTGGGTGGTTTTCTGGAAAGAAGGATCAATGGAAAGAATGGGGAATCAACCCCTAGATCAATGTGTGTTGTTGTTTAGGGTTCCCCCACAATGGTATCGGTTTTTCTGGTGGTTTCCTTGTGGTTTTCCTTCAAGAACACAAAACAAAGGTACCCTTTAGAAAAGCCGCACCCTTAGAAAAAGAAAATAATAGTTGTTTTAAGGGGAAACCCAAGGGCACCATTTGGGGTTCCCGTTTTTGTTTGAGTCAAATCCACATGCCGAGTTGCCGCTCTAAGGGTTTTCCGAGCTGGCGACCCAACGCTCGGGCAGACATTCGGGAGGTTGCCTCATGGATCCACTGTGCGACATCGTATGACTTTGCACACCTAGGTCCCCCAGCTAGGTGCCAACTTTTACCGTTTCTTTTTTGTGCGAAGGGTTCCCCGTTACAGTCAACCAACGGAAAAAGGATACTCACTAGGTCCCCTTTGGAGGACCTAGACACTGAAAGCCGCAGTTGCCTCAAGGGTCATACAAACCCCGACAATCCGGGGTGCTCAAAAGCAGCAATTTTGCTTCGATGGGTGGACAAGTGTCAACTCGAACTCACCAAAAGGAACACATGGGGTTGTCTTTTTTTAGGGACCCCCCCTCGAAAAAATGGGCTTGCTTTTGGTTTCCCTTTGAAACCAACCAAAAGGGGGCACCCTCCAAAACAGACTCTGAGCAATGCTTGGGGTCGAACGTTTTTGGCATGTGAGGTGCATGTGCCGCCATCAATGCACCGAATCTTTGAGTTTGTTTTGTCAAAATCTGGTGAAAATGGCTGGGATCAGATGGGCGTGGCTCAAAATAGGAATTGCCCCAAAAGAACCCCTGTAAATGGAGAAGACTCCAACCTGCAGTCCGGATGGCTCTTAAATGTTCAGGACGCCCAGATTGCGATCACTAGTTGAAGGTACACACCCAACCATACATTGGGAGCACTTGAAGTTGGTGGATAGCATCGGAATAATGACCTCCGCCTGATCCATGCGGTAATATTTCCAGCAGATGACCGAATCGCACGTCATCAGATTCCGTTGGCAATCTAAGGCCTTGGCCTTTCGCCAAGAATTTTTGCAGATTTGAACACATAGGCCCAAGCCATGAATTTCCTCGTTGCTCATTCGGTGGAATCTTTGGGTGTGCCAGAACTGTGAGCCTTCGACCCAGAATTCGAGGTGACAAAAAGCATGTGGGTGTGGGTCAAAATTCAACATTAAACCACCAGGAATTGGACCTCAGGTCAACTCTTCTTGGTTCCATTTACATTTACCGATCGGGTAACCCATTTTGGGTACCTGGACCCGCAAAATCCCAACTTAAAAATGGGTTGTTGCCAACTGTAGACTTATGGTTGGTGACTTCTCTGTTAGAAGTATTTTTTTATCGGGTCTAGGTACCCGTTTTTAGCCGCCACAGCCATGTTTCAGGTCAATGCTTCTCTATCTATTGGACAGCAACGGCTTTGCCAAGAAGTACGACTTCGTGTACTTGCCCATGGACTTCGACCGGAAGGCGTTGGGCCTGCTTAGCAGATGCCCAAATGGGTGTGTTTTCCTTTTGGTTTCCCTGTAAAGCCGCCCCAAGAGGGGCTTCTCCGAGAAAATGACACCCCCCAAAAAAAGCCACAAGGTTCAACCCCCATTGAAAGAGTGGACCCATGGATGATGACAATCAGGAAGGGTAAGCAATCCTGGCTATACTAGCCCAACCATTGTGTTAATGGTGGCCGGCAACTGAATCCCAGTGGTACCCAACAAGATTGGTTCAGAAATGCTTCAGCCCACCTCCTCACTAGTGATGCATATTCACGGGCCAGCGGGAAAAAAAGGAGAACAAAGAAAACACCGTCTTTGGTGGATTTGTTTCTGGGATGTCTCATGATGTCTCCGAGACATAGACATCCGGGCCTGGGGCGAAACGCCTCGGAAACTCCTGGCTTTAAAGGGCATCCATCACTACCAGAACCCCACCTGCTTTTTCCCATGCCCAAACTCCCCTTGCTATGGTAGCCAAAGAGCAGTGGTAGCAAGCAGTTGGGACCCGGGTGCTGGTGGACATGTGCTTTTCATTTGGCCGAGGTTGTCAACACCAATGGTACCATTGGTTGTCAAATTCAATGGTACCATTTTTGTTGCTAGGTGAATTCACCACCCATTTTAGGCTTTGTTTTAGTGGTTGGATTGGGATGTTCACCGGGGGCTAACCGATTTGGGTTTTGACCCATCGCCCATTTCTGGTCCAGGGGACTTCAGCTTTGCCGATGCCAGGCCAACCTGGGCTATGCCTTCGTGAACCTCATAGCTGAGGACTCGCCAACTTTTGAAGAGTTTGGGCCACACATTCAGGTTGAATCTTCTAAAACGACACCAAAACTCTTCAAATCGACACCAAAACGACACCAAATCCTTCTAAAACAAGTCGACGCCAAAACGTTGGCTGTGTCAACAGTTGGGGGGCCCCAAAGTGGGATTTTCCCGTTCCCTTTTCCGGCAAGCTTTCAGCAAGGTATCAACACACATTCACCCAAAGAGGTATGGGTAATTGTTACTCCCCTGCAAATTAGAATGGAACCCAAGGGGGGCTCAAAAGCCTAAGGAGACTCCTCTACACTTGGTGGCTCCCAGCCATCCTCTTAGCTTTTTAGCTTTTTAGCCTTTTAGTGGTAGTTTTCATTCAACCCACTAAAAGTTAGTCACTTTTAGGGGGGGATCTGAAACCGGGCAGCCCAGAAAAGGACAGCCTTGGCTGTTGCAACGAGCGCTGGGCAAAGAGGGCGTTTTGTTGCTGTCTATTTGCTGTGATGCATTTGCCCATTTCCAAGAGGAAAGTCGTCTTTCCACAGGGTTTGTGCCGAAGCCATGTTAGTCGGTGGGAGGGTAGGTAAATCCAGTAGGATAGGCCGGCTCAGTCAGGACTTGGTGCAAGAGTTCTGGCGAGCCTTCGATGGCTTTGGCGCTTGGTCCTTTCCCTCCAGCAAGGCAGGGCTTGCTGCTGAGGCTTTGGCTGGTGTGTGTGTGTGTGTGTGTTTTTTTTTTTTTTTTTTTTCGCTGTTCTTCTGGAGGGGGAGGTATCATGTTTGCTCATCTTTTTGGGGGTTGGAGGGAGAAAGCCTTAGTGGAGCCACAGTGGATGAGATCAGGAGTTGTGTTTCTTGACATGTTCTCGCTGTTTTTTTTGTTTGCAGGGAAAATCACAGGAAGCTGGCCCCCTCTTTGGAAAGCAATTTCGGCACAAACTCATGCGGCGTTTGCTGTTTCAAAGTCGATGAGGCTCCATGCTTGCAGTACATTGAATGATGCCCCTCTGCCTCTGCTTGCGGCTTGTTACCTGAGCATGCCTGGGCATCCATTTCACTGCCAGCCAAGTTTCGCAAGCTTCACATTCTGAGTTCACTTTGCATGAATGCAGAAGCTCGGCGGTTTTTGGGGCCGGGTTCCTAAATTGCAAGCCTTTCAGAAAGCCAGACATGTGGTGATTGGAGAGGACATATCTGGGTTGCTTGCTGAAAGCTGTGTAAGTGTGCGCGCGCGCGCGTGTGTGTGTGTGTGTGTGTGTGTGTGTGTGTGTGCGTGTTGTGTGTGCTAAGGGTATCTTTTTGTGGGGTTAGTTTAAAAGGAAACGGAAAGGAACACCACCATTTGTAGTATTTTTTGCATATGAAGTGAAGTGATCGTTGACAAAGTTAGATGCATTCCCCGGACTTTCCATGGGATTTCATGTACAAAACAAGGTTCCTCGGTTGATGATTCCCCAGCCACACCAGGGGTGTACCTGTAATTAAGAGGGGTTGCCGAATCGCTTGTTCTCGTTAGGAAACATTTAATTGCGTATGTCGCTGCACCCCTATGCCACATCTTAAATCCTCTTATGTCGCGGGGGTAAATGGTGAAACTTTTTGGTAGTGGAGACCCGGTATTCAGATAAGACCTAAAACCAACACGAACAAAATTAGTATTAACGCCAAGGAAACCAAACGAAACAGAATGCGTCCTTCATTCCCACCAAGATCTCCTTGTTTTGATGAATTTCATAGGCTTCACCGGACTTCCAGACAATATCCCTAAGGCTCAACCCCGAATAAGGAGTACAAGGCTAAAGGAAGGGTAAACAAGCCACACCTGAGGCTCAAGTCTTGTATTCGTGCACTTCTTCTTTTGGACGACCTGTCTTTGGGTTTTTCATGCCTGGGCGAGAAAAAAAGCAAGTATGTCCAGTAGCAGTAGATTCCGATTGAAACCAACAAGTGAAAATCATACATATTCGTTTTGGAGGTCAACAAACAGGCCTGGGTTTTGGACAGTTGGACTTCCCTTCAGGTGTGCGAAGTGAGCTGGAGCGGCCCCAAGCAGGGCCTCAAGGCGCACGTGGACAGATACAAGAACAGCCCGGTGATGCACAAGTCCCCCGGACAAAAGGAACAAAAAAAAAAAGAACAAAAAAACTGGGACAACAACGAAAAACAACATACGTTGGATTCGCCCCGGCGAATCAACGATGCCTCGAATTTGATCCGCAAGACTTTGGCCGGTGTTTGTGAGGGGTTTAAGGGTCCAAGACTTTGCAGGATTTGCTGTTGGCCAACTTTAGTGGGGCAGGGGGGGGGGGGCTTGGGGGGTTCTTCTGTTAGCCAAGTATGGAGCTTTTACTCCCTGGTTTAGGGGTTCCTGAGCCAACCGTTGATGAACAACAACTTGCTGGTGCTCAGTAGGAAATCACCCAGGGTGTTGGCAATGAACCATTTGGGATTTCCTTAAAGGAAACCATGGGATGGATGGTTTATAGTATATAGGGGGCATCCCTTCATTCCCTGCTGAGAACAAGCAAGATCCATGAGGGGTGAACGTTGACCCGACCCAGGGACGCGGGTGTTGCTTTTAGACTATTGCCAAATATGTTGGCACCCCTATGCCAAGCACGTCCCACAAAAGGTAGGAACCAGGTTCAAGGCGAGGACCAGGTTGGATCTTGTTTCAGATGTGCGCACTCAGCTTTGAATCAAAGTGGAATTTGCTTCTAGAACGGGTGGAGTTTGGAGCGGTGTCCGCGTTTCGCAAAAGCGTGGCAAAAGCAAGCACTATGACCCGAAATGGCTCTCAACAAGTTGAACAGCCAATCTGTGGGGTGTTTGGGCGACACAAGCCGCGACCTTCGGCAGTGTTGATTCCTGTTCAAGTTTCGGTGGCTAATGTTAACCCCGGATTAATAAACCCCTGGTTGGTTGCCCCGTTTCGTGGGGATTAACCCGGGGTCAACATTGTGCTTCAGAAGCTGTGGCGACTGGCTTGCAAATATGCCGAATATGCCAAATATGGCATCAAACCGGTGCCTGGCTGGAAGGCCAAACTCAAACAAGACCTGTGCAGCGTTTGATGGGCTAGGCACGCAAGCAAGCCGCATGCAAGCAAGCCGTTTCAAGTCCAGCAGCTTACAAGTTAGTGGGTCAGCAACCGCTTTTTCTGCGCAGCTCACCTTCCCCCCATATTCTGGACTTTATGCAGGCCATGTTGGTGGTAAGCGCCCCTCCGCGCAAGTGAACTCGTTAGTTGGTATGCCACTCCAGTGGATGGGTTATCATCTCCGACTGCCTCAAAGGATGACCCTGGAATAGATTTGACTGATGGCTTTGGTTTGGTTCCACACTTGAACCGCACCAAGAGCTATGTTTCAGCTTTGCATTAGTGGGGTGGAGGAAGTCCAGATGTCAGTGTTGTATTGCTGCGTCGACGCTTGCCAACATTGCACATCAGTTGGGCCTTTGCACAAATCGTGGCCAGAAAGATGTGAATCCCAGGTTTGTGGTTAAACAATGACAAGGATTGGCTGCCAGTACAACGGAATGAACTATTTTCAAGCTTTACACCAGGGCCCCACACTCCCATCTTGGTAGGTGGCGAAAACGATCCTTGCCTCCTGCGCTGTTTGCGTTTCTGTTTCTCGTTCGGGGTCCAAGGAGCGTGCCGGACGAGTACAAGCCCTTGATCTTTGTGGATGGGGTTCGCAAGCGCTTCCCCCCACCAACCATTCGGATCCAGCATCCCAAGAAGGCGGGCAAGTAGCTCCTCGGCTGGGTCAGACGTCCAGATGGATCGAAGGGTTCGGACCGCTCGAACACGACCAACGCTACGAGCTCGGATCTGGCCCAAGGTTGGGATCTTCCGGACACCTCCCCATGTGGCGATAGACATGTGTTGGGGTTTCCCTGATGGTCACCCCATGTATCACGGACCTTTTGATCACCCCCCAAATGTCCGCTTGGGGAATGATACGTGCCTCTCAAATAGGTACCCGAACAAAGAAGGATCCCTCCCTTCTGCCAGGAGCAACTCGGCTTATTCCCTTCAGCCACATACCCACCTACATATCAAATATATATATATATATGTATATATTATATATATATATATGGACAAATATGCATATGTGTATATATATATATATATTTAAACCCCTGTTTCCGTATTGTGTTTGAAGAAAAAGAACACTTCATCCCGGGATTCACCGGTATTGAGTACTTTGAGCCTTTTGGACGCCTCAAGACAAGCTCAACACGGCCTTCCAATCTGGCAGCTTCGCAGACAAGAAGCTCTCTCGGACTGAAAGAGTTTTCTCCGAGAAAGGGTGAACACAATCCCATCTCTGTGTCCGACCTGCAAAATCCGGAGAAACAAAAACGCAAAACAATTAAATGCTCACTCCCTTGGGTTGGGCGCTAATCACTTTTTGGGAAGATCGTTTTTTGTGGCAAAGAGAAAGTTCGGACTTTTTTCTGGCCAGTCCACTCAGAAAGGGAGAAATTGTGTCAATGCGAATTTGTCATAGCTCCTGCAGGTTGGAGCTGTGAGCAATGGGTATCTCTTCGGAGATTCGCAGGATATGCTCGTTATATATCATATTGCGACTTTGCCAAAATGTTGATGGAATGTCGGCTTTAGAACCCTGTAATATTTGCACAAGATATTCCAGACATTACAAGAATCCATGCTATATATCTTCGCCTTTCAATCCCCATGCCACGACACCCGAGGAGACTTGTCCCCATGTTTTGCCGGTTTCGTAGGGCATCCTTCTGGGAGGCAAACTGAGAGGGACACTGCGGATTGGATTTGGAGGAGTTGTTTTCTTTCGGGTGGGGGTTGCATATACATACACACGTATTTACACATGTGTATGATATATATATATACACATGTTATATGTACATATGAATAGATAGCTAGCATATATATATACATGTTATATGTACACATACACAAAGAGGACTTCCCTCTGTATATATATAGGTGTAGTCAGTGCTACGTTTGTTTCATTCTACTTGACTTGGCTCTTGTGTCCCATAGTGCTCGTGCTTTTCACGTCCTTTTGGCAAAACGCATTCAAACTATAGACGTTTCCCATCCCTGCTGCTTCACGCACACGTGCTGTCGCTGAATCGTCCTAGGTGTTCAACATGTCAGTGGTCTACAACAGACCTTCAAAGAGCTAGTCAGAAACGCGTATGATGTAAATAATGAAAACTCGTTGCAAATCATTTCTTTTCTGTTTAGGGTGTGTTGCAAGTACTGGCAACCAGTACCTAGCGCGTTCTTTCTCTTTGGAGCCCGAGGCAGCCAAAAGCATCGCGGAGGCTCTGGGAGATTCCTCGGACCGAAATCAGCGGTCAGGTAGGCCAGCAGATTTCCCGGGGCCTCCAGGGACGGGGGGCTGGGGGATGAGATCCCTAGGCCCTCTTGGAGCTCTAGGAATTTGTTTGGCCAAATGCCCTGCGTGGGCCTTACGGGGGGCTTGCGGACTGGACGAGAGCAAGTTTTCCAGGTGTGGGTGTTTGAGATACGGATACATACCACCAAAAAATGCTTATTACGCTTGTCCCTTGTGCAAGTGGTATGTCTCCCCTCGAAACCCTCCAAGACCCATACCTGAAAATTGCCTGGAGTCATGGTCACTTGCCCAGTTGCGTCTGGTCCCCGAATTTCTGTAAAGCGGGTAGGACGATGAAGTTTTATTTGGCTCTTGTATAGCTGAGCCAAGCCGCGATCCAAAAGCACCACCGAGTGTTACGGATTGCTTGGGGGCACTAAGACATCCCTCTTAATTCGCAATTCACCAGAATTTACAGCCGGCAGGCCGGCCTGGTTTTTGCCAGATGCAAGGCTTGCACATCCGCCATAAGGGGTGTTTGGTTGTTTTGTTTTACACACACATGAGTTGGATGTATGTGTCTGCTTTTATTTTCCTTTCAAGCCAAGGACCCAACCCATTTTATATGTCGGATGAGTTGCAGGCTCGGATGCGAAAGTGCACACATCTTTCCTCCCGCTCATCACAAAAGGATGTCGGAATAGCTTCGAAAGCGCGACCACTGCTCCCACTTCCTCCAAGAGAGGAGGGGTGTTGCTGTGTCGCCCGCTTCGATTCGCAGACAGAGGCTCAGGGCTTCGCGTAAATGGGGAGGGGGTGGGCGGCTTCATGGGATATGGAAGGGGATACAAGGGTACCAAGTATTGCAAAGATATGCCATGCATGGGATGTGGAAGGGGTTCCAGCGAGGGTACCACTTATTGCAAAAGAGACGCCATGCATGGGATATGGAAGGGGTTACAAGGGTACCAAGTATTGCAAAGATATGCCATGCATGGGATATGGAAGGGGTTCCAGCGAGGGTACCACTTATTGCAAAAGAGACGCCATGCATGGGATATGGAAGGGGTTACAAGGGTACCAAGTATTGCAAAGATATGCCATGCATGGGATATGGAAGGGGGTCCAGCGAGGGTACCAATTATTGCAAAGATATACGCCATGTTACTTTCCCTTTCAGTGGAAACGATACCTTTCAACCCCGATCATTGGTGCTGGGGTTCGTCGCCGGAAAGGTTCAAACAAAAATGACCAAGCTACCTTTGAGGTGACCTTTTTGATCGCAGGAAAGTATGGCTGCGTTCTGGTTTTGTTTTTTGCCGGCATCGGACCCCCCCAAAAAGTATGCTTCTTCAATTTGCTTAAGAATATGGTCACGTGTTCCTGGTTGGTTTCACCGCGTGTGTGCAATATCTCCACAAACTTCAGCAACTGGAAGGAGTTCGGTTTTTGTAACGTTTTCCCTTTACCAAACACGGGGCGAGCTTAGAATGTGGGGCTCCGAAGGCTGGTCCAAGCTCTCAGGGAAAAGGAGAGCTGTTCCGGTGCTGAAGTCGGGACTGGTTCAGCCTGAACAGTGTCTTCGTGCTTCGCAAAAAGGGGGGGCTGGAAGGGGGGAAGCTTCAACAAAAGACCATGAATACCAGGTTGTTTTTGGCAAACCCCTTGTATTTTGTCTATCCACTCCTCGCTAATGGGTCTGTCATCCGCGTCAAGGGAAGGCGCTTCATGAAGCCGAAGGGATGGGATTTTTATCTAGTTCTGTGTGTTTTTGTGCGAGTACCCTTCTCACCTTGGACCACGGAAGAACAGGCCACTTAAAGGGGCTGAAAACAGCAAGCATGAGTCTCCCATGATCATGAAGTAATCTAGCTTGCCCCATGTTGCGATGGATGAACGCGTATGAAATGGATAAACAACCTACAAGTGCAGGAGTTATCAGGATTTCGTTCATAATACCCCCCAGACAAACATGGAAGCTCCCAGGACTTTGGAAGACTTTCGATTTTCAGAGGCTTTCCGGGAGCTTCCATAGTCTGAGGGAATGACACCTCCGTACCCAGAAGATTCTCACAGCACCTTTGGCTCAGCGGTCGGCGCATCTCGCGGTCGGGATGATGGAGTCTCAGGCGTGTACGCGGGACGACCGTCCGCGCTGATTTTGTCCGGGGGCATTTTTTTGCCTGGTTGTGGGGGCAATCAAAGTCAGAAACTGGGGTTGTTTCCCTTTCACCCACTTATGTAGGGGTTTGAGGGAGGAATAATGAGGCCACTTTTCTTGGTGGCTCCCAGCCATCCCCTTAGCCTTTTAGTGTTTAGTGTTTTTTCCTATTTAACCCACTAAAAGTTAGACTTTTAGCAAGGGATCTGAGGGCAGCGTGTTTGTTTGCGCTGTTGTTTTCGGTTCGTCGTCGCTGTGCTGCTGTTCTGCACCTCCCTTCGCTACTGGTCAACCTCCCACGACCGAAATGTGTGGAGAGCGGCCATACCCTTACAGCTGGGTGAAGGACCGCACAACTTCCCCATCTTGGTTTTCTCGCCCCCTTCACTTAGATAGGAACTGTGCCATCTACGTTCACCCTGGTGTACTACACCATTCAACATCGAATTCATAGAGCACATGGAAGCCATGGAAACCACAAAAACCATAGGAACCATAGCAAACCATAGGAAACCATAGATTGGAACTGTGACACCTGCTTCCAGGGATTCCAAAGGGAAGAAGGGAAACATCATTTTGGGGTTCCCGAATTTTGAGACTTCACAAAGGGATGGAGAACGTAGCTTTTGTTGTCGCCAAACCCAACCTGACGTATCAAGCCGACCATCGTTACGGCTGCGTCCATGGTTGACCTTTTTGAAAGTGAAGTTGCGAATCTGGGCAAATCAAGTCGCGACCTTACAAAGCTTGCTGGTTCCCAGGCATCCGGTTGCTTACGCTTTTAGTTGTTTTTAGTGGATTTAGTGGTAGCTTGGTTTTTGTAAAAACAAGTGGAAGAACGAATACAAGTTGTATTATTTGAATTTGTTTAAATGCATTAGTCACCAGAAACACAACCGCTAGAAGTTTTCGACTTTTAGCAGGGGATCGATTTGGACAGCCCAGAAAGGGATTGATTTTGACCCCCCTTTTCCAAGGCGAGCTTATCTCAGGTGAGGAAACTGAGCTTGTCCAGAAGTTCTGTCCATGTTGCCATGGAGCCCACCGGAGAAATGGTCCCTTTTAAAGGCAAACGGTCTTCCAGGATCCCTCAGCCAGGTTCCATGTTAGTGGACAGGGCCAATCAACTTCTATTATGTTTGAGAGGCAGAGGGCGGGATGTTTTTTTGAACATGTTTGTTATGCTCATGTTTATTGGGCGGCTGTAGCAACAACGCTCTGTTGCTGACATACCGGGATTTGGGGAGGTGAATGTTGCATCACTTGCCCATTGGCAACTATAGTGTTGTTGTTGGGCCTCATCAAAGAAGATCGTTACAACGTTATTATCAGCTTGTATTGTTTGTGATCAAGAGTCACTGGGGAATCAACCATGTTAGAAGAGCATTAGCAAGGAGTACAGTTGGGCAGAAGATGGCGCAACTCTTTCATGGTTTAGTTATCCTTCTTCAAGGCTTCAGCAAGGCACGTGCACACACCTGTTAGCACCATCTCATGCGTTCTCGGATTGTTAAGGCAGCAAACTGCTCAAAGAGCCTCCAGGTACATTCAAACATTTGCTGCCACGATTTCCTGGCAGGTGTGGGCACGTGTGCAGAAAGATACCTGAAGTTCTAGCGTGCGCGCGGCATCGCCAAATGGCTGTGGCTCAAAAAACCGGTACCAAAATGGAACCCTGGTAAGTGGAAACATGGACCAAAACCTGCGTACCACTCATGTTTAATTTTGAGCCATACCCAAATCATGTTTTTTGCGGCACTCCTCCAAGAGTACCAAACTCGCGCCAAGCGCGCTAGCCCAGCGCGCTCGCCCAACCCGCGATCCATCGCAAGGTCCCGTTCCCTGAGAATTTCCAGGTGCCATTTCAGGTTCTTTCACGGTTTACTTGGTGATGGAAAACCTGCAATTTCACGGGTTTTTTTCCACTGTTCCTAATATTTACACACCACAATTTTCCAGACTTCTACATTGGGCAAGACCAGATTTCTCGAATAATTCTACGCGTTCGAAATGTCGCCAAGCGTTGATCCCACAAACTGGGCTCAGATATATGTATATATATATATGTTGAAATGCTCCCATGCAACTTAGCAAGCAAACGTTGCTTCACGCACACATTTTCACATGACCTGCAAATTTATTGCCCAATTATTTCATGGTACGGTGAGAAACACTCGCGCCAACGGACACCAAACTTGAGTATTGCAAAAGATGCACATTGCTCGAAACGTTTGAGCCAATATCCTTGCAGAGTAAGCGTGCTTAGTTGTGAGTAAAACTCGGTCATATCGGGTGAGCACGTTAAACTTGGTCAAGGAAGGCTAGAGCACAATTTGTTGCCCGCGCGCGAATGGAAGCGGGATCGCCTTTCAAACCGGAGGTCATGTGCTTCTTTTTGCTGCAAACACAAGCTGAGATCAATCATGGAAGCTCTCAGAAGGCCACTGTACATGGGTGTCCTCTGTGCAAGTTCCTCTCTGCAAGTTTCTCTGTTCAAGTTCTACTCGCAAGTGCTTAAAGGTGGCTGTGCACCAACTTTGCGGAGCTGTCCTCAATTTTGCAAAATAGGTTCCCTCCCAGACTTCCATGGCACCTCCCTGGAAATCAGGTGTTGGAATTCCTCCGCTTAGATCGCGTGGCATGCCAGGCTGGAAGCATCAAATTGGTGGCCGGGGGCCCATGAATTGCTTGGACCAGAAAAAAAACCGCCGGGCTCCCGCACGAAAATTCAGGAGCTCACCCATAGTGCAGGGTGATTTTCCGAAAATTTCAGAAGCTCGCCCATGAAAAGCTTGGCGATTTTCCGAAATGTGTGAATTATGAAGAGTAGTTTGTCCAGATGCCATATCTGCAATCACGTGTGTTTGCCGAAAGGACCATCAGCATGTCGCGGTTGTCACATGCGTTCTGTTCGGTTCAAGACATTCACCTTCCGCCCAGACCACAAGAAAACCACTTTTCGTGGCAATGCTCAGGTGCATCACAAACGACCCCCTGCTTGGGATCGATTCTTTTGTCCCAAAACGAGTTGGCCAAGAATCGTTGTCCGAATTCAGGGGGTGTAAAAACACTTTCCTTCAGGCCTTTTCTTTGTCAGGCGCCAACTGATGCTTGGGCTGGAAGCAAAGAAGCACTAGCAGATACCTCACATTTGCTTCTTTTACCGGTGGAATCAAGCCGGTCTCATCCTGTTCTTTGCTTTCGGGGCGGGATCCATGGTCGACCTTGGCTCAAGTTGGGGTCCCTCCCCAACGCGGCACACTTTTCGGAGAAGGGAATCCCCTAACCTTAAGTGGCTGTGGGTCAAACATAGAGATCGGCCCAAAATGGGGTTATACCTTTGCAATTCGACAAGTAGAACAACCTGCGATCTTCTGGCGCAATCACCTCGCATATGGCGTACGGAGCTCCCAAAGAATGGTTGAGGGTTTCCCTTTCAATTTCTCTTTGAACCAAGCTTGAATAGAGGGTACCGACAAAAGACAAGCACCCATATTCTTTTACGGGTGAATCCAAGAAAAAGAACGTGCCTGGATCGCCAGTTGCTGTTTCTTGTCCATGCACTTTACCCCAAAAACCTGCAACAGTGACTGGAACAAAGGCGCATCTTGGCTACCTAGGTAAAAACTGGCTGGTGGCACCCATTATTCTGCAACCAAACCCTGTCCTTTCAGCTGTCTGACTCATGTGAGCCACAATCAAAACCCTAGACGAAGGTTAGTAAGGGAAAGTCCCAGCCAGAATTCGTTGCGGCCGCGTTCTGAATTATTTCTATGGTTCTGGGATTACGACCATTTTCATACCGGGTTTTAATTATGAATTATGACTCATTCGGGTTTGTCTCTTTGTTGAGGGTACCCCTCCTTTGGTTCAAAGGGAAACCAAGAGGAAAACCACGAATTTGGTTCCCAAAACAAGACACATCCAACAAAACCCTGTCCCTGAGAAGGGCTCCTCAAAAGATACTTTTAGCCTTTTCCACCGAAAATAACAGGAAACCACCATTTGCAAGGCAATGTTCCGGTGCATAATGGAAGGATCCCTGCTGAAGATGTCCCTTCCTCAGGTGAAAGGCACCTTTCTGGACCTCACCGACTTGGACATGGCCGAGAAGTTCCAGCAGCTACGCCGCGTCAAGTCCGCCGCTGGGCGGATTTCGGCGGTTTTAGCGAAGGCACAGCTTGCAACATGTGGCAAAACCGTTTTGGATCTCATTTTGGGGGATTGGTGAGTTCACCACCCATTTTGGGCTTTATTTTAGTGGGGATTGGGATGTTTACTGTGGGTACGGGATGTTGACCCATGGCCATGTGAGTGGTCAGGCTTGGTTTCTGTTTCTCCCATGCTCACAAGAGGTGTGGTTTCTTTGTCTTTGTTTCGTTGCCGTGCTTCAACAAAATGTCTCTTTTGTCATGGGGGGGGAAGCGGTTTTACATTGTGTTGCAAGGGAACCACAGGCTTGGCCGGGCCTCTGCAGCTCAATTTGGAACAGCCAGCAGAGGATGACGTGTTTGCCGATAGAAGCAAGGACTAGGGGGAAATCTGGAATCCACTGCCTTCATTTGAGCTGAAAGGATCCGGCCTTTTGGTTGGCCTTCGCGCATGGTTTCAGCCATCCAGTGCCCGAGTTTCGTTTCTTTTGGGGAGAGTTTCCCCTCTGAAATTGTTCACCAAAACACCTGGACTGTCCCCTACACTTCAACTGGGTCCCTTAAAGTCGATACTCACGCTAGGAGTTGAGCCTTTTTGATTAGACCATTATTGTGGTAGATAAAAACAGGGTTTATTTAGACTTTTGGCCAGTGCAATCAGGAAGTGAGATGAGGCGTTCTCAAAGTTTCTTTTGAGGGGGTGGTTTCCCTTTTTTCCTATGAACATCGAGTGGTCGCAGGCTACTTGTCGTCGCAGGAATCGATGCTTCACGTGCTTCTCGAAGCAGAAGTATACACCCCGGGCAAGTACAGCGACGAGCAGGAGGATCGTCGCCAAATGGCTGTTGCTTTTTTCAGGGTTCCCCTTTTGGGATATTGTTTAAAGGTAACAAAAGGAAAACCGTTCAGTTTGAGCAAACCCCAAATGTTGAGGCTGATGCGCTTACTGGGTCCCTTAAAGTGGTTGCGGTTTGAGGGGTCTCAATTTTCAATCTATGTGTGGTTTTCCTTACACCCACCGGGAAGGTATGCCAGCATATACTAAAGATTTATTGGGGTGCGGGGCTCCTGGTTTAAACTGGAGGTTCCTGGTAATTGTTTTGCCTTCCCCATTGGCAACGAGGTTAATTTGAGTCAACGTGTTCGTTCGTCGCCTATGATCGTTTTGTGGCGTTCGGGATATAGGTGACCCGCTGACCTTCAGCCGTTGCGCAACCAGGTTGACCATCCAGTCGAAAAGTCGCCCAACACAGGAGAACTCGTTCCCTCATTGCTACACGCTTACTTGGGGTCGCCCTAAATTACTAAATGGGTCCTAGCAACAAAAAAGGGTTCCTGTCGAATGCTATGTGGTACCGATCGCGACGGGAAGCCCTTTGTTTGAACGGTCTATGGTTCAGATTTCGGCCGAATGGCTCAAGCCTTTCCGCAGGAGAGTTGCAGAAGGTCCTCGAAGGCAAGCGCAAGCACTGTCCGGTTGCAGCTAACATCAGGGGACCTGCCAATGCAATTCATTCCGAAGGTCTTGATTTTCCAATGGCAAAGCAAGCCCATTAAGGGACGGGTTCAACGATGACCGCTCTTGTTTTCCAATAGCAAAGCGCATGGCCATGAGGGGGAATGTGATTGTTTAGGTAAATGGACATATTCCATCTTGGATTTCCTAGAGTTCCGTGCAACTACGCTTGAGCCAGTGGTTGCTTTTTGTATCATCGATGTTCGAAGGCCAGAAACTGCAGAAAGGACAAATATCAACGACCAAGTTTGCACTACAATAAAGCGTGCGCCTGAGGATTGGAGGCAGCTGCTCTTGTGGGGGGGGATGAGAGGGTGGTACAAGTCGACTAGCTTGGAACGACGCGTGCAGGAGATTTTGGCCCCAGGCTTGGGCAGCTGGCACGAGGGTAAACTGTTGAGATCCCAGAAGTGTGGCCTTTGTTTTCGGCGGACTGTCTGTCTTTTGGAGAAGGCATGTTTTTGGCATCCGAAACCCGAAGCAACCATTGGCTGGGCATTCCTGTTGTGGGACACCCAATTCCATCGTGAAATTCAGTCAATTCTACCAGTATTTATTTAGTTTATTGTGAGAGTAGGGAACCACTAAAATCGTCCCACGAAAACCAGGAGGTGAAACCTAATTGTCCCAGTCCTTTTGGGACGTAATGTCCGCGACTCGACAATTTTTCTGCCGTCTTCATGACCCTTGCAATCAGAGGCTATGACCCATAGATAACAGGTGGTTTTTGGGCTAGTTTGGCTAGAAATAGACGGGTTTCGAAACCCATCCACTTTACCAAAGGGCACCTATGGCTATGAATCCTGATTTAGAGTAAATCTTCCATGTTGGTCGGTGGAACTGAACACACGACTTTCTTATGGGTGTGCTCATTAATAAACCCTAAGCCTTAAACTGTAAACCCTAACACATATGGCTGTCAAAACCAATGGGATCCCATTTGGGGTAGGTGCGCCACCCATTTTTGGCTTCCTTTTTAGCGGGCATTGGGATGTTCACTGGGGGTACGATTTGGCTTTTGACCCATGGCCACGTCTGGTTGACCTAATTTAGATGATGACAATCCTTAGGTAAATCGTGGTGGTTATACAAATCCCGATTGTTTTAATGGTGGTTTGAACCCCAGGGTTAACTCTCTCTATGCTACTAGGCTCATTGAGACTCCAGGTACTTGTTGCTTCTGCTCCCGTCGCGTCTCGCCAGTCGAGCGTCAGCACCTGCGAAGAGACTCCGCGAGCGCCGAAGAAGCCTAAGCAGCGGCCTGGCAAACCGCCGACGGGGGCTCCTTGTGGAACCTTCTGCCTGAAGATTGAAGCATTCTAGGGGAACCTTCCCCATTCTTTCCAGGGATCCTTCTTTCTACAAAACCTCCGGAAACCCAGGGCAAACGGATCCGGTGTTTGGACAAAACGATGGTTGAAAAGAATGGGGAATCAACACCTAGAGTACATATTCATATGGCAAAGGAACAACATACAGCTTTCAGAAACATACACCGACATGCATGAGCACAGCGACATACATACAGAATATATATATATATATATTATACACATACATCATCGACACACGCAAAGCGTTTTCTGGGGATGTTTTGTTTTGAACCCTGTGACCTAAGCATAACAAAAAGGCGCTGACCATAGGAAGCCTTTCTCGGTCAGGTGTCCCTTCGTTTGAACATTTCCTGGCGATGTACATGACAACTGGCTGGTTTTGACAGAGCAAACGAGGATCATTTACCCTCCCAAAAACAACCATGGAACCCACACAGGGCTGCCCTGAAAAGGAGAATGGTCTTGCAAGAACCCCGTGCAGGTTCTCTCGCTGTTTTTGGGGATGGTACCCACTCACCAACGGGCAACCGAGCAGAACGGAGGTTTCCAATCACTGGCCTCGAGGGCTCTCAGGCGCAAATGTCCAAGTGATGCGGATATTCACCATATGAGTGTATGTTTTGGTCAGACCCTATTTGGGGTGGTTAAAGGGGGAAGAAAGAAGGAAAGCCAGGAAGAAAAAACACTAATCCCTAGGCCACACCTATTTTGAGACATGGGTGTTTCCCACAATGGGGGTCCCGAAAATGGTTGGTGTTCTTTTGGTTTTCCTTTAAACTTTAGAGCCTCCGGCTCAGTCCGCCAACATTGTCCTCTCCCTTTTCTCCTTCTTCCTCTCTTCCTTGTCTCCCTTGTGTGCTCTCCCTCCCTCTGCTCCCATCCTCCCCATCCCCCCAAGCCTCTCTCTTCCCAATCTCCCTCTCTCGTATGTATGCATGCATGTACATAAGTATGTATGTATGCATGCATGTATGTATGTATGTATGTATGTATGTATGTATGTATGTATGTATGTATGTATGTATGTAATGTAAGTAAGTAAGTAAGTAAGTATGTATGTATGTATGTATGTATGTATGTATGTATGTATGTATGTAATGTAATGTATGTAATGTAATGTATGTAATGTAATGTAATGTAATGTAATGTAATGTAATGTAATGTAATGTAATGTAATGTAATGTAATGTAATGTAATGTAATGTAATGTAATGTATGTATGTATGTATGTATGTATGTATGTATGTATGTATGTATGTATGTATGTATGTATGTATGTATGTATGTATGTATGTATGTATGTAATGTAATGTATGTATGTATGTATGTATGTATGTATGTATGTATGTATGTATGTATGTATGTATGTATGTATGTATGTATGTATGTATGTATGTATGTATGTATGTATGTATGTATGTATGTATGTATGTATGTATGTATGTATGTATGTATGTAATGTATGTATGTATGTATGTATGTATGTATGTATGTATGTATGTATGTATGTATGTATGTATGTATGTATGTATGTATGTATGTATGTATGTATGTATGTATGTATGTATGTATGTATGTATGTATGTATGTATGTATGTATGTATGTATGTATGTATGTATGTATGTATGTATGTATGTATGTATGTATGTATGTATGTATGTATGTATGTATGTATGTAATGTATGTATGTATGTATGTATGTATGTATGTATGTATGTATGTATGTATGTAATGTATGTATGTATGTATGTATGTATGTATGTATGTATGTATGTATGTATGTATGTATGTATGTATGTATGTATGTATGTATGTATGTATGTAATGTAATGTAATGTAATGTAATGTAATGTAATGTAATGTATGTATGTATGTATGTATGTATGTATGTATGTATGTATGTATGTATGTATGTATGTATGTATGTATGTATGTATGTATGTATGTATGTATGTATGTATGTATGTATGTATGTATGTATGTATGTATGTATGTATGTAATGTATGTATGTATGTATGTATGTATGTATGTATGTATGTATGTATGTATGTATGTATGTATGTATGTATGTATGTATGTATGTATGTATATGTAATGTATGTATGTATGTATGTAATGTATGTATGTATGTAATGTAATGTATGTATGTATGTATGTATGTATGTATGTAATGTATGTATGTATGTATGTATGTATGTATGTATGTATGTATGTATGTATGTATGTATGTATGTATGTATGTATGTATGTATGTATGTATGTATGTATGTATGTATGTATGTATGTATGTATGTATGTATGTATGTATGTATGTATGTATGTATGTATGTATGTATGTATGTATGTATGTATGTATGTATGTATGTATGTATGTATGTATGTATGTAATGTATGTATGTATGTATGTATGTATGTATGTATGTATGTATGTATGTATGTATGTATGTATGTATGTATGTATGTATGTATGTATGTATGTATGTATGTATGTATGTATGTATGTATGTATGTATGTATGTATGTATGTATGTCATGTCATGCATGTATGTATGTATTTTGCAAAAAAACAAGTTTTCCAGTAATTAAGAATGAATGTAAAACATGAAGTTCCAGATTTCGGAAAGGATGCAGGAAGTAAGTAATGCGGTACGTGGGGGACCCCCCCCCCCCCCCCCAAAAAAAAACGTAATAGACGTCGGCGGGGGGGGTTGGGGGGGGGGTATCCTCTATCCTCTAGTAAGTATCCGACACGCCGAGCAATGTCGGCGGACACCAACCACACGAGGGTTCGCCATTTCGAAAAGATCCCAAATACTTGTATAATAATTACATGATACAACATAGTGTAATCATTGGATCAAGGGGAGTGTCTCCTTTTTCCCTTGGCTGGTGGTTTGGTAGCGTAAACCAGTTGAGTCATCATCAAACATCCAAAGGCGAAAGGACAGACTAGAAATAGAAGGGACTGGTCTTTTTAGTCATTCCATGAGGGTAGGCCCCTTTGATTCAGGTAGCCCTCAGTTGATGGTTTGGATTGGCGGTTGTGGAATTGAACCCCTGGCTTTGTAAATGGGAATCCACCCCCTGACCTCCAAACCGCCAATCCAATTCACCAATTGGGGGCAAGGTGATTGATGACAGAGTTGCCTTTTGATGTGACGTTGTTGAGGAGTTGCGAGATAAGGACTCGTGCAATGCAGGATGCCAGCGTTTTGTCTTGAGCATTCAGATGAGCCAGATGTAGGGCTATCTGGAGAGCTATTAGCAGGGCTCCATGGGAGCTGGGAACCAGATGTTAGATGAAAAGTGACGTTTGGGAGGGTTGCTGGTGAAACTATGGACCGTGACCACCCACAGGACATATGCGGACATGTTGAGCATATCTGAATATGACTCTCGTTTTCGTTCGTTGGCAACATTTGGCTGCAGGATGCAACCCAAGGCTTGTTAGGAAGCTCAAGAGACATAATCAAAGCCCAGGTAAGTGAAGGTTAAGAGAAAGTCCCAGCCAGAATTAGTTGGCCTTTGTAGTTCTTTACATTGGTTTGGGTACCATTTTCATTTCGAGCGGTTTTGAGCCAGTGACCGATCCAACTTTTTTCCGGGTGGGGGGATGGTGCCCTACCCTTGGATTCCTCAGGCCGGCTCCGCAGGACTTGGCGCTTTGCCCGTCAATTGCGCCGGCCGTTCAGTGTGAACTGTCCGGTTTTTTTTTGAAGGGACGCCCGCCCCCGCCGCGCCCCCTCTGGTTTGCCTTTTGGTTTTCCTTTCAATTCTTTGCGCCGCGCGGCTAGGAGTCCCAGCCTGGGCGCACCACGGTGATGATGAGGAATTTGCCCAACAACTACACCAGGCACGGGGCCAGCCGGCCGGATCAAAGATTTGGGTATGGGTCAAAATTATACAGCAGGAAATGGACCGCGGGTTTTAGTCCTTGTTTCCGTTTACCAGGGCAAGCCGTGTTGGGTATCCAAGTTTTGACCCACTGCCATTTTTTTTGAGTCGATTTTTGGAGGTTTATGCTAGTTTCTGTGGTTGATGGATTTAGCAAGGGAAACCAAGGTTTTTCGGGGGTTGACTTTTGAAAGAAGTTAACCTCAAAGACGGCTTTTCTTTTCAACCATCGTTCTTTTGAAGAGCCAGCCGCGCCCCCGGCGCCCCATAGATTTGTGTTCTGTCAAAAAGAAGGATGCCCGTCAGGATCTGGGAATATACCTTGATTGCCTACACTGCGTTGGGATTTCGGATGTCCTTCTGTGGGTGTAGACTTCCTCTTCCCCCCCCCGTCTCTGAATCCGGCATGATGTTTGGAGGGTTTTGCCAGTGGCGGGGATTGGTTGCTCCAAGCCAAATGACCAAACCCGGTAGAACATCAAATATAGTCTGGCTTGCGATGGTTTTGAGACTAAGTTCTGCCCAAGTTTACCTAACTCTGAGTTGCTCGCCTTTTGAGAAGACCGTTTTTGTGGCAAAGAACAAAAAGTTCGGACTTGTTTTTGCCAATCGACTGGATCGCAAATGAGTTGGGTGTCATTGTGGCCGTTGGATCCTTCGTGATTTGTGGTTCCCACGTCTCGGCTCAAGCCGAAACAGAGTATACCTCACTTGTCGGCTTGAATTGACCGGATCTGTGCTGTTGGTTTCCCCTTTTTGGTCGACGTTCAGTGCTCCTAAAGGTGATCACCTTCTGTTTCTGGCCCCAAACTGGGCAACTGAGTTCATTTTCCCTCTAGTTTGGAGCCCGGTGATTCGGAGGTTTGGGGTGGGAAGCCGGAACCAGGGATTCAATTCCAACCACCAATCCAAACCACAAACTCAGGGCCGCCTGATATATGTCTCATCTGCAGGCAACACACCAAATTTCCCTCAGGAATCCTTGTTGCTACATTCCCGCGTCCATGCCCATCGATAGTAAGCAACTGATTGGGAAACGAAACCACCGAGGAAATGTCTGGGAAAGGATACGTGGCAAGAGACTTAAGACACGAAAAAGGCTCCTCCAAATCGGACCTCTACAAATGCGTCAGGCTCCATGCTGGCTTTCAGGTGTGCAGAGTTTGCATCGACCAGTTCTGTGCGTGGGACAGCCATTGCCACGTGCACAGACCTCAGGAATGAAGTATTGACAAGGCGGCAACATTCTAGCATACTCCCAGTAGTTTTTTTTTTTTCCTGTATGGTAGGTAACTTGTCACCCTTCAAAAGCCAATCGGAGAATTCCTGGTTACCTACTCTAGTGGGTTGCCTGGGATTCACTGGGCCATGGGACGTGTCACCAAAAATATCCGACACCCCTTCCGTCCGCACGAGAGGCAGATGCTGCTAGAGCTGCTGGATCGATATGGCTTCCAGGGGCGTTATGACTTTGTTTATCTGCGGCTCGCTCCGCAATTTGAGGCCTTTGGCCATTTGGGTTGGGCTGTTCTTAGGGCTGGAAGGAATGGGACCCGATTTCTCCGGATGGTTGGGAATTTGGCTGGGCAAATTTCAGTGGATGATTCGAGTGACAAAGTAATATACCCCTACTCCCAAGTTGTGACTATTTATTCCCACATTCCAATGTGCCAAAAGTCGGTATTACCTACATGGAGTATGTGGGAAAGCTTCCTTTCTCATGGCGCATACGGGTGATATTCCATGTCCAACGCCCAAGAAATGGAGGCGGTCTGGTGAGCTGAGAAGCTGCCTGGAAATCTCACAGAGGGGGGGGGAACTGTCCATGGAGTTCAGTTCCGGAAAATGAGTTGTTTGAATGGTAGGGGCAAGGCTTTTGCGTTCTCAAGGGCAGAAAAGTGCTCCAAGCACCCTACCCCAAACACCCCTCCCCCCCAACACATCTTCAGTTTCAGGTCCGTTTGAGGTTCCAAGGAGTTTTGATTTGTTTTTTTTCTTCGGCGGGGGCCCAGGGGTCGCTCAGAGTTTGAGACTCCGCTCGATTTCGAGCTGCGCGCGGCGCAGCGAGGCCACATGATTTCGAGCGCAACGCCAACCTGGGCTATGCCTTTGTGAACCTGACCAACACTGAGACTTGGACAAGTGCGACTCGCTGAGGGTTCTGTGATGTTCCTTTGGCGTGTGAAGTTCCTTTTCGGACCGGCTTTTTGGACTTTTTGGTACTTGGTTGGATTCAAGACTCACGTCCTTGACTGGACAAGTCTGTGCGACTGAAAGGACTATGTGCCTCTCACACTTCAAATCCATCAGGACTCGGTCAATGAGTCAACAGCGATCGGTTTCTGGTCAGATTGTCGGGTATTCATTCGTATCGAAGCCTTGATTGGCCATTTGCGAGGTTTCTACGACCTGGCGTGATGGGAAGTATAGCCAGGCAATGTCAGGCTATATATATATATACACCTTCGTACGAGTGTAGAACTAAGGGTTTGTGGTCCGTTTCGGAGCACCACGAAGATGCAGTCCGTTTGTTCGGGGCAGCCAATAAGGCAAGGGTCCCTTGCCCAGCAGTTCGGGGAATGTATGAAGGTGAGGACTTGCTTGTTCTCAGTTGGGGCGATCGTGGCTTTGAACCTTTGATCGAACAGCTTAGGCCTATAGGGGCTGGCCGGGCCCTTGGTAGGGCCATTGCAGACAAAAAAAACCTATAGGGAGTTTTTCGGTTCTTGTGGTTGCTTCTGAAGGCCACCATGGGGCCGACCCTCTTCAAACGTGTTTGACCAAATGTTTAGGCCTTTTTGCTTTCCATCTCAAGACAACCGGCTGGTTGTTCAAGAGTTTGCATCCTCTGAGTTCTAATTAGCATCCCGGATTTGAAACCAAACAAAAGCACGGTGGATTGGTGGGGTGGCCAAATTGAACCAACCAACCCCGGCAGCCATGAACCCCCCTCCCCATCCCCCCCCAAATCCGAGGATGCGGTCGCTGCTTTCTGGAAAGCCTTCGACGGTTTCGGACGGTGGATGCTGCCGACCGCGAAGGCGATCGCGTTCGGGGAGAAGCGCTGGGCTCACCTCTTAGGGTTTTGCACCGAGCATGGCGTTTTTTGGGAGTTGGTACTCCCTTTTTCGGTAATTTGTTTAAAGGGAACCAAAAGGAAACCGAAGCCTCTTCTCTTTTTTGGGGGAGAGGGGGTCCACCCTGAAAAGAGTCACCCAAGTAAGCGACTCCTCTTAAATCTGGCGGTGGACCAAAACCAATGGGATCCAAATGTGGGCTAGGTGCACCACCCATTTTAGGCTTTATTTTAGTGGGGATTGGGATGTTCACTGGGGGTACGGGATTTTGACCCATGGCAATATGGCGGGCATGTCCTTGTTTGGAGTTGGTACGCTAATTGTTTGTTCTTGTTAAAGGGAACCCAAGCCTTTTTCTTTTGGGGGGGGGCCCTAGGAAAAGGCACGCCCAAGTCACTTTTGTCCTCGACTTCCCTTCAAACCCTCCTTGTCCAACTTGAGGCCACTGCACTGTGCGAGCCTGTTGGTGGCTTGTTTTGGCTTCAAGAGTGTTTCGCATGCACGCAATCCATCGGAAACGACCATTAGTCAAGCGCAAGTCCATGTGGTGTATGCACTTGACTGCGTTCATTGATTCCATTGGCATGGTGGGAACTTCAGCAAAATGCTGCCTTGAGTTTGTGTCAGGGAAGCCCCAAGAATGACTAGAGTTCTTGTGGTTTTCTTTTGAAGCCGCACAATGTTGGAAACAAGGCGGTTGCAAAAGCACCCCACACTCAGTCAGGCAGTCAGTCAGTCAGCCAGCCAGCCGGCCCGCCAGCCAATCAAACAGGCAGGCAGGCAGGCACAGTCAGGCACGCACAGGCAGGCAGGCAGTCCGGCAGGCAGTCGAGTCAGTGTGAACTGCCCCATGTCACAGCCTGCAAGCCCACTAGCTGTCCACCATTCGCAAGGAACTCCCAACGCCTGTCGTTCCTGAAAGAAGGCGAGTGCAAAGACACCTCGCGGGACCAGCATTTGGGTCTGTTTTTACTGGTACCCTTCCTTTAGTCGGTTTAAAGTGAAACGAAACGCCCCCGTTTTTGGGCTAGCCTCCAAAACAGCCACATGCCCATTCAAGCCGAAGAACTGGAAATCCCAGACACCCGCCGGCACCGCGGCACCGGATGTCGGATCTGAGGTTTGTCAAGTGAGCTGGAGCGGCCCTCACCAGGGACTCCAGGCGCACATCCAGCGGTATCGAAACAGCCCGGTGATGCACAAGCGCCGGCCTCAGCAGTAGAGCTCGAGAAAGCCCGCTGGCATCTGGGCTTTGTTGTGTGTGTGTGTGTCTCTGTGTGTCTCTCTGTGTGTGTGTTCTTTGTTGTTTTTGTTTATATATATATATGTATAGATTGCTTGAGGGGAGCCCTATTGGGTGGTTGTTCAGGGCAGCCAAAAGGAGACCAACGGTTTTTGGAGGTTCCCCTAGTTGGAGACACCCCCTGTGAGTTATGTTTCAAGATGCACGAGATAGGCTGTTTCTGGTCCGTAAGAGACACCTATCGGGGATATGCGCTCAATTTTCTCTGACATTGCAAGGTTTGCAGACTAGGTTGTTCTGATCTCGTGGAAAATTATTCTAAACTTTGTGTTGAACTGAGTTTAGATGTTAAGTTTCACGGAATAGCTTTTCTGACCCGTACTAGGTTTTGTGGGACATGTTTTGAAATAGCTTCAGTGGTTAACACTCACGAAATGGCTTTTTTGGACGCGTGGTAAGGTTTTTTGGGAATATTGTATGACATGATTTTAGAGTTTAAGGTTCACCACATAACCAAACACAATCATTATTTACGAATGTTTATTGTAATGCTGGGCCCCTTTCGGTTGGCATTCAAAGGTTACCAGAAGGAACCCAGGCATTTTTGAGGACCAGCATTTTGAGAACCACTGAAATCTGATTTGTGGTAGGGCACATCTTAGGTCGTTTTGGTTGCCACATCGAACATGGAAAACGCCCAGGAGCGTGCCTGAGGAGTACAAGCCGGTGGTCTTTAGGAACGGCCACCGGCATCCCTTCCCGAGCCCAAACCGCAAGGCGGGAGGCCTTCAGTTTCAAGAGAGAAGTCGTTTTTGGTGGACCAATCCGAGTTTTTGTTTTGTTTGTTGTTTTTGCGGCAATTTCTTGGGTTTACCCTCCGGTCCAATATGGAACCCACCCAGAAATCGATCCCTTTTGAAGGGATAAGACGGCCTTCCAGGCATTTTCTGTGAGGTTCCATGTCTATTTTTGGGCGGGTAGGGTTGTCAGAATCTGTACCAATTTGGCGTTTCCTAGGCGGTCGCGTTTTTTTTTTTTTGCCTGCCTCATGTGGCTTCAACAAAGCACCGTTTGGGCAAGTTGAAAGTGAGTTTCCTTTGGGTGATGTTAGGGGAAATCAATCGGGAGCCCTGTTTCTTTCAAGTGTCAATTTGGTACAGAAGGGTTAGTTTGACGGTGTTTCTGCTGGGGGGTACCAAAGTCAGCCGCAGGGGTTGTTTCCCTACCCAGCACGTGATTTGATTGGGCCTGAAGCGCTGGGGTCGAGCTGCTAACACTTAAAGGGCCCCTTCTTCATACCCAAACAATCTGGGTGGGTCTTTTTTTTTGTGCACCCCAAAAATATTGCCTTGGTTTTCCTGAATTGTCCCCTTGAAATTCAGCAAAAAGAGGTACCCTCAAAAGGGCAGACCCTTCTATTGCAACTTCCTGGGTCCTGGGTAGAACCAAAAGTCAATGGGCTTCTGGTCCAAAGTGGACGGACGTCGCAAGCCAGCCAAGTAGGGAGCCCGAACTGGTTGGTTTCCCTTCCGCCTTCCTAACCTAATATCGTCCAGAAGAAAGCGTGGGCGGTGTTTCAAAGCGAGAAGGTTGTCCACTGTCCAAAGGGCGCACTTTAGCCTAATATGATTGGGCCATGACCATGTGGTTGAAAGACCGCTTGACATAGAGTTGGCAGGGATGATCCTCAACCCCTTAGGGTTTTTGTGCTAAGGACTCCTATGAAGGGGACCATGACCCATAGCTCACATCAGGAGTTTTGGCCATCATGTGACTTGGGTGAAAGATGTATAGCCGCTCTTGGCACAGGGCACTGGTGATACTTATCGATTGAGGCCTCTTTCAAGCCTCGATAACCATCCATGGCAAATGAAGTGTGCCCATGAGGAAGGTTCTTCTCAGGCATTCTCATTCAAACTCGTGTCACGGGTCCCTGAATTTCCATCCAACACCGCCGCGTAGAATTAAACTTCTGAGAGCACCAACCTGATTTGTATCAATGCAGATCCATGGACGGGGGAGAGGTTCAAATTTGGGGGATTGGCCCAGAATCCGGGAAGCAACGTAACATTGAATCCCGAAGTGTTGCAAATCAACCACATACCCTTCTCCAAACGTAGGGATATCTTTGTTCCCTTAAAATCAGGGTATCAATCTTCTCAGGCTTTGCTGGCTTAAGTCTTCATGCGATTTGCGCCTTCTTTTTCCGGCCTGCCATCTCCTCATCCATGGATCCGTTTTCTTGGGGCGGAGGATCTGCCTTCCCTCGTGGCAACCGCTTTTCAGATCTGCGCAGGCGAACAGCGGCTTGTGTGTGTGTCTTGCGGGCCATGAAGGTCAATGGGAGATCTGTGAAAAACCCTGTGCATCCGAATGCGAATGATGCCCACACGGTCCGAGCTAAAATTGCAGACCCACGTGAACACGGTCCGCCAATTCATGTTGGGGCCCTTTGTGACTGGTTGTCCAATTGGCCCATGGCCTAGAGGTTTATACCAGATAAGACATGGACCATCATGTGCCGCTTGATCAAGCACCCTTCCACTAGCATGCAGCCAGACCATTTTCTTGAAGAGGAAACAGCCCTGTCGCTGTTTCTTGGTCAGAGTTCTTCAAAGGATGCGTTTAGGCCGATTGCAAAGTTACTGTCATCAGATGAGGTTTTTCAGGATTCCCTAGTACCTAGGGCTTCAAGAACCTGTAAACATGTCGTACCCTGACTATGTTTTGCTGGATGCAGCTGGTGGTCGGACGTATCCTTCAAGGAACCCAGTTCGACCTGAACCAAGCCTCACTTTCGCCAGATCAAGCCGCCTCCGCCCAAAGCCCCGGCGGCTCCCACCAGGCGCGAGCTTGGTACGAGGGATATGGGGGTTGACCTTTTTTTCCTGACACCCAAATGACCATAGGTAACTTCTCCCATGTAGTGGGAAATCATTTTTTGCGGTTGTCCCCAATGGTCATCCCATGTAAAGGACCTTTTGATCAACCATTAATATGTATTGGAGTGGAATGGGGTGAACACCCCCAAACACGAAGGCGAGTCGTCAAAACTAAGGATGATCATCGTGGATTTGGCGGCTTCTGCAGGGCGCGAGCAGGTCTTGAAACGAAACCCAGACAAAGCCTTAAACGAAGCCCTTGTTCACCAAAAAAATGGGTTTGTGAGCATTGACTCTTTTGACTTACCATAGACGAGAAGTAACCGGAAGACTTCGGGAAGACCACGGGAAGACCACGGGAAGACCACGGAAAGACTACCCAGACTACAGGAAAAATTCGAGAAAACTATGCAACAACTACTGGAAGAATACGTACGATCAGCAAAACCCTCAACCAAAGCGAAGGCGAGTCTTTGAAACCAAGGATTTAGAGATATTCCAGTTTGGCACATAAGGGTTTTGGCGGCGGCTCAGATGGAATAAGTATGACAGGATTCTCCGCATGCTTTTCTCCTTTAACGCCACCCCACCAAAAGGAAACTCACTTTGAATCGGCGCCAAAGGTGACGCTTAAAACCCTTTTGAAATGGGGCAGTAGGGAACCCTGTATGAGTTCAATGTATTGCTTCAAAGTCAATCCTTCCTTACGCCAAATGGCTCAGTTTCTTTTGTCTCACGGAGGCCTTGGGATCGGATTAGTTGGCCTGGAGCCCCTTGGGCCCCATTTTTTGGGATATGACCGCTCAGACTTGAGATCTCAATGCAGTCGGCTTTGCAGATGGAGAGAGAAGACTTGCGCAAGTGTTTTGGCTTAAGATAAGACGAACAAATACGTTGTTCACCTAGTCTACATGTTTTTGCTCTTAAACGAACTCCCAACTACACGATGTTTATCCATTTGTTCGAGTCACCAAGGGTTTGGGAGCACCCCGTTTAAAGACAAGCCCAAGTTACATTCCTAGCATAGACCTAGGAGATATATGCGATGTTAATAACATCCTGGACAGGAGCCTGGGCGGCACAACCGCTATGCTCGAACTAGCTTGGTCATGAGAAGACTCCTTCTCATCTACCATTGGTTTTTAGCAAAAATCGCTTTGGTTGGAAGGACCCCCCAGTGGGTTGGTTTTCTTTTGCTTTCGGACCATCCAACAAGGGGTCTCCCCATACAGATCCGTGGAGAGCACTGGCTTCAGGTAGTTTTCCGAAGATGAAATCCCCCGGTGGACGGCACGCGACACCTCCTGGTGTCTATGAGCGCCCTGGTAGAATTGTGAGTAAACCTAATGGCCGCGTATGCATGGCATGTCCGGATTGTTTTTACAAGAAGTCCAAAACCTGAAGTAAAAATTGAATCCCCAAATACAGGATCTTTACCGTGGCTAAAACGCTTGTTTTATCCCCGAATCAGTGAGCTCGCCCTGCCAGATGGCGCGAGCCGAGTTTTGCAGTGGGCATCACATGGGTTACTGATTAATCAAGTTCCCCCTCCCTCGCGCCCCACAAATGTCGACTCAATAGAGAGAATCGGCAAAACAATGGGGTCAGGTTGGCCTTTCCGAAGGTGAGTACTGCTTAGTATTGGTTTGCATTGATTTTGTTTTGGTTTAATTATTCTTTGTGCTGCTTCAGTACGTCGTATTGATTTGGCATTGCTTTGCGCTGCCTTAGTACTGGCACAGTCTTGGTTTGCTGTTGGTTTAGTATTGCTTGCCTTGTATTGGTTTGCATCAGTTTAGTATTAGCTTAGTTTTGCTTCGGTTGTCTTCGGTCCTCTTCGGTTCTCTTCGGTTCTCTTCCGTCTTCTTCGGTCCTGTTCTGCCTCTGTACTGGCTTTTGAATTGTTTTAGTTTTCCTTTGAGCTAATGGTTTAGTACTGGTTCAGTGGTATTTTGTGTTTTCGGCTTGCAACACATTTGCACAATTGGGTATTGGTATTATTAAGCATGTGGGGTGGCCACGTACTAGCGCTTGGAATTTGGACGGCTGAGCACTTTTATATGCAGGAGATGTAAGCCAATCAGCGGTTTTGTTGTTTGCGGATATTTTTTCTGACTTTCTCAGTACTCAAAATCAAGAACTGGTGGACACGAAGAGAGATTGGAATTGCAAAAAGGTCAGGGGAAGGACGGTTGCACAAGTGGGCCCCCCTTTTTGATTTCTACTATTGTGTGTTTGGGGTGGCCATGTACTGCCCTAACTTCTTGGAAGTTTGTCGGCTGAGTTCTTTCGTATACTGGATATGTAAGGGAATCGGCAGTTTGGGGGATGGGCGTGGTTTCCGGACAAAAATTAAGTCCGAACAACACAAACTTGTCGTTCTCCGGATGAAGTCCCAGTTGTTTTTTCTCCGAGCCAAAAACACATATTATATGAGGTACCCGTTTTTTTTTCTTTTGGGGGGGGGGGGCTGAGAACAAGTTTGAACAAACTTTATTGTATTTGGTATCCTTTGATGAATGGGGTACCAACATTATTCTGCATTGTCCTTATTCATCTCCTCTTCTTTGGGAAAAGAGTTGAAGGGACTCAAGAAGATCGATGGGAAGAGCACCAAACGGCCTATTCAGCAGCTTGGCAATCATCGAATTATCCAGATTTTGTTCAGCTGTGCAAAGGCGCATTGTTTTCTGTCGCTGTCCATTCGCTGGCTGTAGGTGAAGAAAACAACAGCGCAGCCAGGATCGCTTATGGGAGAAGGAGCCTTTCAGGTGTAATTTGGTATCTTCAGAGTTTGGACCCAATTGGTTTGCGTTCCGACGTGGCTCTGGGCTAGACAGAATACACGCGGCTTCCAGACCGCCTGTTCCTTTCGTTGGTTTCAAGGAAGGGGTACCCTCAAGAAAAGACACAGCCATTTGTCGCAAGAGCACTAGGGTACAGTATCACAACCACTAACATATGGTATTTGGTAAATTCTGAAGTCAATTTGGGTCCGCCATGAGGGACGATGTGGGGACATGACAGGAAACGTTGACAGCCAGAAGCAGTTTTGTGCACATTCGGTTGAGCAGTGGGCTTCATTGTGTAGATCACGACGGTGAGAGGGTCTGCAATTCGTTTTCCACGTGCTGCATGACCAACCTTGTGTCGATTCCTGCGAATCCTGGTGTGCTGTATCATGAGACCAAAAAGTGGCTGCCTTCTTTTGATTTTTAGCTCTTCAGCTCATCCCAGGCCAGGCCATCCAGTGACCTAAGATCAAAGAAATGCCCCGCCTGTGCCATGGCTGAGGCTTGCGTGTGGCCGGCTCGGCCAGCGCAGGCCCTTTATGTTGTACAGTACAGGTGCTCGATTTTGTCTGGGAAGCGGCTTGGCGGCACGGGTAGCAGGACGTGATTCGATGGTGGGGGCGTGGAATTCCCAAGAGAAGGAATCGGAGTTCCCAAAATGGAACCTTGCTAGGTCCCCCCCAGTAGTGGCCTTTTACCAACCTTTTTTGGGGAGGGTTCCCCTACTGAAATAGACTACCAAAAAAAGGTACCCTTATTCTCACCTCTCTACTGGAGGACCTAGCCGGGCAAATGGAAAAGTAGACTACACGTGTATCTGTCAATCTCATTCACGAGGAACATGCCCCTTTTAAACCAGAATCAAATCATGTCCTCAATCCAATTTACTCAGCATTCATGTCAGAGCGCCCTCTTTTGTCTTGTTGGAGCCCTAATCGCGGCCCGTGGATGATGTTGAGGAGAACACCAGATGGAACATAGCCGCCGGCAGTTGTCCTTTTTCGCGCTGCTTTGATTCGCGAGAACTCGGAGCCATATCTCTGGCAACATACTGCGTTGATGGCGATGGCCGTTCTCATGTGACCACATTACTTCTCCCAAAATGGGGTGTTTCCTCTCAGTTTGCCTGTAAACCAAGCCGAGAAGAGTAGCCTCAAAACAGAAACCCCGCCCAAGCCGCTTTCGTTGCCTTTTTTTGGGGGGGGGGCATTCTTTCAAAGAATCCCAAGGCTTACGGCACTCACTGTGAGGGTTTTTTTTCTGGTGCGGAGGCTTACGGCAAGGGCATGCTGTTGCCATGCTGTTGCCTGTGCTGTTGCTCACTCGTTGAGTTCCTGGGCTAAAGGTCACTTTTGGCTTGGTGAACAAAACGTTCAGACTTGTTTTGGCCAACTCGATCGGAAGTGAGGTTGCCATGTGTAAGAAGTATTGTGGCAACAGTGGGCAAGAAAACCACAGAGAGGCTTGAAAGGTTTACCAGACCTCCAAACAGACCATTTTTCCCCCCAAATCCAAGCAGAAGGGGCCGCCATGGGGCCTGCGTTTTTGAAGTACAGTAAAATCATTAAAAAACAGAAAAAAAAACACAAAAAACAACAAAACAAATCGTGGAAAACCGAAAAAAAAAAAAAAAAAAAAAAAAAAAAAAAAAAAAAAAAAAAAAAAAAAAAAAAAAAAAAAAAAAAAAAAAAAAAAAAAAAAAAAAAAAAAAACAGACAAGCTCAGGTAAGTCACCTCCTTTTATTTCCCTCTCATGACTGTTGTTTGGGGCTTTCTTCGAGGAAACCCAAAAAAACCAAAAAAAAAAACAAAAACAAAACAAAAACAACCAAACAAAAACAAAACAAAAAAAACCAATCTGGCAGACAAAAGCTCAGGCAAGCCACCTCCTGTCATTTCCCTCTCAGGATTGTTTTTTTTTTTTTGTTTTTTTTGTTTTTTTTTGTTTTTTTTTGTTTTTTTTGGGTTTCCCGGAGTGTTTTCCTCTGTTGCACTTCTTGCTCCATGCTGCGTCTGGATCTGCATCTACTTTTCCCTCTTCTGGTAGCCTGCTCAAGTAAGTCTCAGCTCATTCCCTCTTCTTTCAAGTAGTCATGGCTCTCGAGGCGGAGGATATGACCGTGGACCATCTCAGGGAGGTGCTCGATGGCATGGTTTGCAGGAACTCCACCAGTCCTATTACCTTGGCAGAGCAACCGCCTGGCTCTTTCAACCCGGTCAACTTCCCCTGTGCGGACTTGCTCCACACAGACAACGCGAGCGTGCACCTCTTCGATGTCATCTTCAACTACCGCAAGGAGATTGACTTTACCGTGTTGGAGCGCGAGTACAAGCGAGACATTGAAAATGAAGATCTGGACCTTATTTCTGCACCCTTCGGCTTGCAGAAGAAAGTGGGCAAGGATGTAAAACTCCAGATGGTCATCCTGAAAGCATTGGATGGATCTTATACCATTTGGAAGCACTTCATCTTCCCCCAGAAATGCAAGGCCCCTCTCTTCATGAAGCTCGGCTTCGGAGTTGCCAAGCGCGCCATCTGGATGCAGGAGCCCAAGCTCGGCAGAAAGATCGTGCAATACTGCATTGAGACCATGGGTGGTCGGCAGTTCAAGTGTGCGGAGCTGTCGAGCAACGCCATCGTGAAGTCCAAGACTGTTTCCTCATTCGAGGACAAGACAGATGAGGAAGTGGATGCGGGGTTCGATTTCATTTTGGCACATGGCCCCAGGAGCTCATCTGAAATGCAGCAGCTGCGATGGATGACAAAGGAGTTGCGCCGGAAAGCTTCTCCCATCCATGGATGGCCTCAGGCCTTGGTTGGCCGCGCTCTTCGGAACTTGGCTTCGGATGGCGCTTTGGCCCGCAAGGAGTTCGATTGGCCCATCCCCTTGACGACCAAGTATTACCATTCCTGGCTCTTGGAGATCATGGAGGAGATATGGGACTTCGATCTCTCAGCCTTCACCATGCTGGGGGAGGCGGGCGCGGGAAAGAGCCCGTTGGGTAGGAGCGTCCTGATGGCACAGGTGCGCCACAACAAGGCGCGCTTCAACTTGTCGGGTCAGCCTTGTATCCGCTCTACGCCGGAGATTGACTTTCTTCGTGGCGAACAGGGGTCCGTGCTCATGGGCGATTTCCTGGATGACACATCCTTGCACATGCTCCCGATGAAGTTGCTCAAGGCATTCCTGGATGTCGGGCTCTATGAGAGCATGTGTTGGGCTCGATGGGGTGCGACAAAATGGGTTCAAAACGAACCTCGTGCCGTCGCAGATAACACCTATGATGATGGTGTTTCCGAGGAGCCTGCGTATGCCAACACCGTCAGCTTCGAGACTTTCTTCAAGCTCATGCGCCCCAGCATTGTGGAAAGTGCCACTCTCGCCCACATGGATGCTGTCTTCAAGAGAACTTGCATCTTGCTCAATACGAAGACTCACGTCTACTACAGGAAGGCGGGCATCAACACCGAGGCAGTGCCGCGTGTGTGGGAGATCAACGCGGAATATCTCACCGAGGAGGGCAAACGTCTATATGGTCTTCACAAGGGTGGAACCAAGGAGATCACAGATGACTTCGTCGAGGAGGTGAAGAAGGAGCAGCTGTGGGTGGAGGCGGTCATGCACAAGCGCTTCGCAGAGAGGAGTCGCAGCAAGGAGGATGAAGAGGAAGATGCCAAGCGCAATCGGATTCGGGAGCAAGTTTTCGGAGAGAGGCCAGCGGCGGTTCCTTCGGTGACTCAGCAAATGCAAGACAAGCAGAAGCGTGCCCTTGAGAAGTCTGCAGTGTCGGTCAAGAAGGAGAAGTTTGAGATGGAGCAGGAGGGGGTCTTCAAGAAAGCTAAGACATGGAGCTTGAATATGCAGTCTTCTGGCAGCGTGATCGACTTGGACTCTTCCCCGCAGAAAGTCGTGTCACCTTCACCTGTTGCCCCAGACCACGCTCAGCCAAAGGAAGCAACCAGAGCAGCAAGCTCCTTGTTGTGCAGCCAAGAATCCATAGAGATGGACCAAGCAGCTGAGGAGATGGATGAGGCCTGGCTTCATCCTGCTGGCTGCGGTGCTTCGAACGAGACCTACTCGGAGGTGTGCCTTTGCAATTCTCTTCGCAGCCTTGGGTGCCCCATTTCTTACGACAAGAATGGCCCGTTCACTGCGGCTGATGGATGTGAGATGTTGGCCCCCTTAGGTGCCACTTTGAAGTTAGTGTCTACAAACAGCAAGCTGCAGCCAGGCAAGTTTATCGTGCTGGACACAACAAGAAGCCATTTCTTCGCTGTCATCAACGCGAACGGGAAGGTGCAGAAAGTCGACGATGGCATGCATGCGTACATCTCGGCGGATGTCTTTGCGGAGTTCATGAAGAGTCCGATGTACCATGTTTTCAAGCTGACCTTCATGTGCGCTGGTGCCTCAAGCCTATGCCCTGCTTTTCATATTCCCGGTGGCGCGCTCTCCAAGCCTGTGTACAGCACACACATGAAGAGTTGCTCGTGTGGACACAAGGCTTTGTCCAAAGCTCATGACATCGAGGCGGTCGTCTATTCCAGGAGTGGTCCATCTGATGCAATCGTCCGGACTATGCGCTGCACAGCTTGGGGTTGCAGGAAGACCTACGGCCCCAATTTTGTCAATGTCGATGGATGCAAACTGAACACCGCCAACCCGCAGGACATTCAGAAGGTCTTGTTCGTGAACGTGAAGCGTGGCTTCAGCTTGGAGTACTTGCAGTACCACACCCAGCTTGAGTTCCGTGCATTTGTTTCATCCAGAGCCATCCAGGATGTGTACGAGAATGTCTACGGCACCGTGGATGATACGGACTTCACTCGCTTCCGGAAGGCTCACGCAGATGCAATTATGTACTGGGCGGCATTGCAGGAGTTGTCTTCCCTTGGCATCAACCAACCCATTGAGATCGGCAACGAACTCTCCGAGATCTCTTTGGCTGCGTATGACAAGCACCTGCACTCCAAAGGCTTCCCCCCTCGAAACAAAGCTTCTGTCACAGAGCTAGTTGGCGATGGACATGCCAAAGTCCATGTGAAGTGCTCTGAGGTTGCGCCGCACCAAGGCAAGCCCCGCAAGAATGGAAAGGGCAAGCCGTACGGGCACGGGTGGTTCATGATCGTCGACCCCAAGAACTTGCAAGTGCTTTCGGTTTCCTGCATGAGCAAGCCAGAGAACAACGAAGTTGTGAAGGACTCACTGTTGAAGATCTTGCCCATGTACAAGAAGGTTAACTGCTTCGTGCTGGATCGGAACTGCGCCTTCATGCCGCAAGCCCTGGAGGTGAAAGAATTCAAGCAGGTGAAGTATTGGACCATCGACTGCTTCCATGCCACTGGGCACAAGAAGACATGCAAGTGCAACCCTCTGCATGTGCCGCGGTTGGCCAAGCGGTTGAAGCACGTGAACACGTCTGCGGCAGAGCAAGTGTTCGCGTGGTTTCGGAGCTACGCACGTGTGCTGAACGAATCCTCTCCTCTCCGGCACGCCTTCAAGGTGCTCTACTACTGCAAGATGCATAACCAAGCGATCCGCAACAAGAAGGCCACGTACATCAACCAGCACGGCCAGCAGAAGCGCAAGCGTGTGGCCAAGCCCTATCAGTGCTCCTCCGTCTACAAGAAACCGTCCGCCAAGTGAGATCAGTTTTGATTCAGCCTAGGGCAGCTTCAATCTCTTTCTGTCACTAAATTAGGGTGACATAGCATTTGATTTGGCAACAGTCCAGCAAACAAGTCTACAAAAAAAAGCTGCCTTGCACAAAGACATGCCCGTGTGTTCTGGCTCCTTGGTCTAACAAAGAAAAACACAACATAAATACAAATCCTGTTTGCACCACTAAAGGCACTACACTGGAAAAACACAGGCCCCAAAAGGCACTACACTGGAAAAACACAGGCCCCATGGCGGCCCGCTCTCAATCCAAGGGGGTAAGGGACCAAGGAGTCCAGAAAAAGAATTGGGCTTCAGATTCCCGCCTTGCGCGGCGGTGTCGTCTTTTTTTCGACCTCGGATTGGCCTGGAGTTTCTTGGAGCTGGACTCCCCAACCGCGCACTCGTTACATGAAACTATGGCCGTGGTGGTCAAAACCGTTAAACGGGATCCCATTTTGGTTGGGATAGGTGAATGCACCACCCATTTTAGGACCTTTATTTTAGTGGTTGGATTGGGATGTTCACTGGGGGTGCGATTTGGGCCGTGACCCATAGCCATATGGCAGATGACCCAAGCGGTTCTTGCGTGTGGCTCACAACCTAAGCAAAGCAAACCAGCCGCACATGCGTTTCTGCAAAGTGTCGGTCTTTCTGCACCGATCATGCGCATCACCATGAATCTTGAGCTCGGCTTTTACCAGATGGGCTTCTCTACATGAGTCATCCACGGGTTCTTGTCACTTTGCATAGCAACCGTCCAAAGGGGTTCGGAGCCTGCGTTGCACGAAATTGGTGTTGTTTAACATCGCCGGGGTCATGGTGCACTCATGTTGCATGTTGCATGTTGCTTTTGTTTGTTTGTTGTTTTTTTCTTTTGGTAGATGTTCCACCCCTTGAGCAGGCGGCACACGGGACCACGGGGCCCGGGTAGCCGCATCTCAGCAAGGGTACTGATGGAGTACCCGAATCGAAGCAACTCTTGGAACGACGTTGCGGGTAAGAAACTAAAGCACTTCCAAGGGCTCAACCACCGGCAGGTTCCCGCGAAATATGTTTAACACATATACATAGTATGTATGAACTTACATACATACATACATACATACATACATACATACATACATACATACATACATACATACATACATACATACATACATACATACATACATACATACATATATGCAAAAATGCATAAATGCATAAATGCATAAATGCTATATATATATATATACACATATATATATATACACATGTATGTATACATGTTCATTATACCAAGATGCCTCCAGTAGCTAATGCGAGCATAACGGAGACATGGAGTTGCTACCCCAGGCACGTTGAGTTACCGAACTCATAGAGATGAGGGACATGTCGCAAGAAGTGCCGCCAGGGGGGTTCCTTTAATGGATTCGAGTCAGACCACAATCGGCCTAAGGACAGACCTGACCAGCCAGTTGCTCCTCCATTTTGAGGCTTTTCACTTTACCATGGTGCAAAGCCCTGAATTCGATAGTTTAAACAATATATGCATGGCAGCATGACAAGCAGGATGTCAGCTAGTGTGCCAGGCGCTTCCTGCCGTTTGCTCTGAATGAAGGTCCCAAACTGCATGAGAGCCGCTGCATTGATAGTGTTGTTGTGGTTGGTTCGTGATGCCTGGTACTTCATATCTGTTAAATTCACTTGTCTCCCCCTGTTGGCAAATCAATCTGTTTTCCGTGCTTTCAATTGCTTTTGTAGGATGCACCAGGAATGCTTGGCATGACAGTGGCGTCTAAGCTTTGGCTAGCAAGTGCCAAGCCTGCATAGGCGGCCAGCGGATGTGGCTGGTCTACACCTGTGTCGAGGTCATGTGGTTCGCAGGCGTTGTCTCTAGCTGATGTTGGCCACGTGAGTGCATCTAGACGGACACGCACATGAAGAGAAAGAGGGAGAGCCAGCAGGCGACGGACAGACACAGACAGACGGAGACCAGCGTACAAGGACGAAACTTTGTTGAATTGCTGATGCAGTTCGGCCTGATGAGGCGGCCTTGTGCAACCACATGAGGAAACGCCCAAAGCATTTGAAGCGAACGGGGCTGGTGCACCAGTTCCTTTGAAGCGGTTGTGGCTTGGCGAGAATTTGTTGGACATCGACATTTTGGCCCCAGCCAGCTGGGTTGCTGTACAGTTTTTTTCAGGAGTTCCCAAGGGGGAACTCGGGGAGCAATTTCTGGTTTCATTGAGCACTGCAGCAGTCTGCTGCACAAGGGATTGGAGCGAAAGCGACTGGGTCGGTTGGCATGGTGAAGTCTGCAAGAGTGTGCCTTGTTTCCTTTCCTGAACTGCTGGGCCTTTGCATGTTTGCGTGTGATATGCACTCGAGGATGTTCGATGTGATATGTGATGGCACGTGAGGACATGCCGCTTTGAGAATATGCGGTTTCCATCAACACGGTTCAAAGAGATGAAGGCACCGTAGAAATATGTAGAAATACACAAAGACTAGGTCCCCCAGTAGTGCCCTTTTGCCCTTTCTTGGGGGAGGGTTCCCCTACTAAAATAGACTACAGAAGAAGTTGGTGCCCTTATCCTAACCTCTCTACTGGAGGACCTAGAAGAGGAACACGAAGCACCCGTTGCGGCTTCCAGAATCAGATTCGCAGTGTGCAAGCTGGCACCAGAGTTGGATATCTGATAGCAGATGTGTGTTTCCAATGACTGATCCCCTTTGGCTTGGTATAGAAAGGGAACCAACAGGATGTCGACCATTTTGAGGTACCGGAACTTATTGAATCCCACCCAGATACATCGTCAAGCTCATTTGCTGCATTTATCGAGGCGTGGTATTGCCTGATTTCGGCATCGGGGAGAGCATGCCGCCCAACTGTTTCCATCTGATCAAGACTTGGCACATCCATTGATCCCTTGCGCGCCCTAGCTCCAAACCCTTTAATCTTCGAATATGTCCCGGTGTTGACTGCCGGAGACATGGGTCCACAGAGACCCACCTTTCGTGTAAAGAATCATAATTTGCAATGCGACAGAGAAAGGCTCGGATGCTGCGAAGCAGCGCATGCTTGCGCGCGCCAAAGAGGGCAAAATCTGGGCTCCATCTTTCTAAGAATAGGGTACAGCGCGTCCAAAATGGCAATTTTCCTTTAGAGTTCTTTTGATCAATATCCCTAACAAGTTGCCCTCCACAAGAGACCGGCTTGCAGGTTTCCCGTTCAAAAACCACCCGTTTCCTCATGTCACGCTCGCTGAAAGTCGGCCATCCGGCGAGTTGGACTCCGCAGTCTTTGGCTCCGGTGCCACCAAAGTGCAGCAATCATGGCGCCGAAGGCCGCGGAGCTCCGCGAATTCGCGGGCGGTTCGGGCGGTTCGGTTTGGCCTTTTTGTGCCGAAACCAAAAATATGTTCAGTACCCAAAGCCTTGGTTTCATGGGAAAGTCACATGCTGTCTTTGCTGCTGTTCCTTGTTGCTTATGATTATTTTTTCTCAGAAGCTGCGTTTGGATTTCAACTAACAGGCCGTGTGCTCGAAGTTTTTGCGAGCTAGCTGTTGCAACATACATGAGTCCCCCTGATGACAAGACTCTGATTCAGCGCCTTTGAGACCACGCCCCGCGCTAGGGTGTGCAGGGGAGCTCCGAAATGATTTGTTTTCAAATCGAGTGGCATCCGTAGCCCATGCATTGAATTAATTACTTGTCCTTTGTGGGAGGTTTGCTCGACTGCGACGGTTTTCTGGAGTCTCCATGACTCGAAACAGGGGTCAACTTTTTGTTTTTCCACCTTTTTGGTTGGCTAGTGACCCCATTTGTTCGATTGTACCTGTCTCCCTGACCCCTGGAACCTTCAGGCCCCCCATTTTAGAGGGTTCGGCACTCGACTCCCGCGTGTCATCCCTGTGCCTCGCTTTCAATGGGCTCAGGGGACGCCAGAGACCACGCCAGAGACCACGCCCGGCAGCTCGCCCAGGTGCGAGAGAAGGGAATGAGACGTGGAACCGGTAGGCTTGGGTCCCCAGAAAGGACACCACTCGAAGAATTGTCCATTGGATGTGGTGGAATCCATGTTTCCCATTCTATAAAAAATTAGAGGATATATGAATCTATATAAGATCAGCTGGATAGGGAATGAGTTGGAATGAGTTGGAACAAATTCCATGGCAAGAAAAAAAAACCACCAGGTAGAACCAGTGGGAGAATGGAATAATATTCACTGGGAAATGGGACCCATGGAATGATAACAATGAACCACCAGTTGGGATTTCCAGTCGATATGGTAAGATTATGTTTCCCATTTTATGAAATGAGTGGATATCTTATTCCTCACTCTGTGGGGAATGAACCGCTTGGGGATTCCCGAAAAAAGGAAGCCACAAGTTGGATGGTTTTTCCCGGGGTCATTCCATTTCTCATTGCCTGCTGAGCACCAGCAAGAATATTTGGGGGTTGAGTATTCTTCCATTTTGGGCTCCCAGTGTTGACCGGTAACTGTTGCCATGTGGGAACTATCATTTTTTCCATGTAAAGGACCTTTTGATCAACCCCCCATTTACCTTGCTTCCGTTTGCTGAAATGAAGATGCTTTTTTGTTGTTAAGTATTTTTATCCTGCTGGTTTTAAAGGGACACTATTTCACTACTGGAAATATGTTCTCATTTTTATCAGGGAACAAAAAGCAAATGGAAGCATGTTTGCAATATTTACCCACATCTAAGCCTAGCCAACACCCATGAAGGCCCTTTGCTGGTTTATTTCTTTGAGTAGCACTGCGGGTGGACGAAATCCTGCACCACTTTGAAATGGTTGAAACCATTGTTTGTTGGGAAGAGCGGATGAGTGGGGGGAAATCAGTTCGGCATTCTTGGCGATGCTTGCTCCCAAAAGCAAGCATGGAATTTGAACGCCGGCTGAAGCCATGAACATGGTAGTGAGGGAAGATCATACATACAAGTTTGGACCTTGGGGCCAAGTCACTCTAAAGCGCCTTCTGGCAGATGATTCGAATGCATTGTGTTTTCCCTGGGATGACCTGTTGTTAAAGCGTGCTCGTAGCGTATGACTCAGGCAATGAACTCCAGGCTGGTTTAGGTGATTTGCATCTGGAGCGGACTGTCTCCGTGCCATCATGATTTCACGTCCTTGAGAGGGGATGGCCTTTCATAGAAGCCGTGGCTATAGCCCAGGAGCTTATGTGCACTTGGGTGTAGTCTTGAAAGGAACCCCCCAACCTTTTGTCAGGTCCCCCCCCGTTTTGCTTGGGCTGACATGAACTGACCAAACACGGTAGCACAGGATAAGACTGAAACATCACATTGCCTTCTGCCGGGGAAGACTCAGCATACATGAACCGGCGTTTCAGGCAACACAACGTAGCTTGTCGTTCGCCGAACCAGCCACCACGGGACACATGATATGTGCCGGTGATTGCTGCGCCAAACCAAACGCCATGCACACATGAGAAGCATCCACACTTCTTTGAACACCATGTTAGTTCTTTCTTGGCCACACCAAAGACTACGGCGCCTATTTTTGTTTGTTCGGGCCATGTTTTCAGGGGAAGATACTAGATTTCTTCGGAAGGCTTTTTGACCTAAGCTGGATACGTGACTGGTGGAGCGTTTGGGACCCATTGGGGGATCGCCAGGGGCGAATCACCGTTCGATGAGGCGCGGCATGTGATTGGAAGGAAGGTCTCTGTTTCAAGAACCAAGGAGGACGTATTGGAGTGCTGCCCTTTTTGGGGTTGCTTTGCAGTGAGGCTGAAAAGCGCATTCAATCAGGCACTCATTTTGGGGGCCCTCGATAATGACACATCTATATATGCGAAATTTGTGCGTTTTGTTGAGATGTGTGACTGAATACTTCAGGATTCCTAAAGCTTCTTGATGTAGCATGCAGTTTTGGAGGAAGCAGCACGCGGTTGATAGCGCGGGATTGGTTTCTTTGACAGGAGGAAGTCTGGTGCGATGCGCTTAAGGAACAGACCGTAGGCCACATTCACGGCTCTTGACTCCCTCCAACTGTACTGTGATTTGCGAAGAACACAGCTCACACCCAGCTGCCATTTGCATCGGAGCCTCGTTTTCCAGGAGAAGTGATCGGACCCCACCCAAAAGAAACCTTCCCAGGCTGCTCAAACAAAAATCCCCAGAACGGTCCGGCAAATGGAAACAAAGACTACCCCCAGGAAAACGATAAGGGTAAATGATCTTCCAGGAGCCGCTGTGCAGGTTCTATACGTTTTTAGGGTAAAACCTGCGGTGTGCGGCCCCTTAATTTTGAGCCACACCCATTCGATCCGAGCCTAGGGCCGCGGTTTCCGAAGCCCAGCGGGTGTGTGAACCGATCGCTGGCCATGGACCTCCGTTTTGGTTTTTCGTTTCTTTGGACCCAGAAGCCAAAAGAAGGAATGGGGGTCCAGATGCACAGTTTGGGGGGGGTTCTTGTAGTCAACGTCAGTCACAAACGTGCACCTGCTATCATGTTTTGACGGAAGGCCAACGACGGTGTTGTTTCGTGCCAGACTTTTTAAAAGGGCCCAAAAACACGCTCGCCTTTTTGTCAACCTCCAAGAACATAGACACCCGCACCCAAGACAACTGCACACACACGCATACACAGACATGTACTTACATGTACTCAGGGATATGTATATATATATATATATACACATATATATATATATATACTCACGTAGACAACACGCATTCCTTACCTGTTTGCTTGATCCTTCGCGTCAGGAGGTGACCACCTGTCATGTGGTGGTCAAGGGCACCTTCATCGAACTCTCGGATGGATCCAGCGGCTTGGTGTCAGGGCAGGTAAACTTCCATTTGGTTAAGAATATTTCTTGATTTTCCCTGTTGGTTTTAAAGGGAATCTACCACTACTGGAAATCTATTTTTTTTTCCAGGGGACTTGAGCAAATGGAGGTAAACAGAAGCCCGCTCGAAGCCGAGCGTCCCAATTGGCGCATGTGGAAGACTGGCGAAGCAAGGGAGTCGAGCAGACGCTCTGGATTCATGGGCTATGAGGATTGTTTAGTTCAATGCTGAGGTGGGAAGGAGTGAAGGAAGGTTCATCCGGCAGCGGGTAAAACCTGGAATTGTTTGCCATTACGTACAAATCCATCTCTTCATCGTTTTCGCTCCCTATGTTTCCATTGTAGAATTGACTAGGTGGGGAGGGAGGAGTGAACGATGTCTTGATTATTTTCTCATTGCCGCATTCATTTTCTATGTTATTTTGCCTCGCGAAGAGGAGGATCCGCTTCGACCGAAAGCGTCCAAAAGACATATCTGGAGATATCTAGTTGCCAGAGGGACGTGGAACAGGCAGGAAAAAGAACTGGTGGGAAACAATAATGCCTGGAAACAGAGCTGTGGTGCTTACATCTCCTTGCCATATCTTTTCCGGCGTCTTTGTTGCTTGCCAGTTATCTGATTTCCAAGATCGACGAGAAATGCATGTCGTATGCCCCATCTCTTACCCGGCCAAGGACGGGAAAAGCTCCAATTCCTGGATCTTCCCGGGACCAGCCAAGGGCAAGGGTTTGTGTTTCAGCGTTGATCTCCATCTAGGCCTAAGAGGGGTCGCTGGCGACTGTCAGCATGCTTGACCTGCAATTGTTTACTTGGATTGGAACCTTAAATGGGGATGGAGATGCCTCTCAAAATGGTTTCCTGGACCCTCACAATTCCCTTAAGTATGGGTTATTGCCCCATGACTGGGGTAAATTCGATATTTTATAGGTACTTTAAAGGTCCAGATAATTATTTTCTGGCGATTCCTTCAACTTTGATCTTCCAACTTGATGGTGTTTTGGTGAGGTTCCTTCAAACAAGACGGGAGTGGAGATTCCCGGAGACAGACATGGGGGCTGTGGTTTTCGTTTTTGGTTTCCCTTGCAAACCCACCAACAGATGGTTCCCCTTACAAAAACAGATCCACATGTTGCTTATCCCTAACCAACTCTAAACCAACATGGCCGTGGGTCAAAAATAGGTGCCCAAAATGGAACCCTTCAAAGTGGAAATATGGACTTAGACCTGCGGTTCCCTGGTGGTTTTATTTTGACCCACACCCACGTGAGCCCACTTTAAACCAACCCACTAGCCCCCCCTAAACATGACGACAAGCAAGCGATGAGCGTGAAGCCTGCGCGAGGTATGATGAGCCGATTCAAGAAGTTCCGCAAGAGCAAGACCGATGCTGGGAGTTGGTTTGCTGGGGGGTGGGTTTGTGCTTCTGGGTCCCCCAGTAGTACCCTTTCTCACCCATTTTTTTGGTTGGGAGGGTTCTGCTACGAAAATAGGCTACGGAAAACAGGGTACCCTTATTCGAACCTCTCTACTGGAGGACCTAGGCTTGTTGGGGGTGCGTTCCGGTTGTCAGCATGCGTTGGCAGGTTGGGCGGAATTTCTCCCGTGTCCACCGCATTTGCACGCCGGCCTTAAGCACAAAAGGCATCAGGAATCTGAAGCCTTCGTGGAATCTTCTGGAGCCCTGCAGCGCGAGGTTGACAACTTGAATATTCTCTCCTGCCATTGTTGCAAGGTGAATCTACCTGGAACCAGGATTTTAGGGCGATATAAATCCTCCCCTGCAAATTAACATGGAACCCAAATCGATGTTGGGGCCCATTTCCAACAAGGGGTCTCCAAAAGCATGGCTGGTGGGTTTCATGTTTTTCGCTGGTTCACGGTTTTCCGCCGGTTCATAGCAACCTGCACACAGATAAGGATAATAATAACAATGCCAAACACATAGAATGGCTCGACGCAAGTCCACTTTTGTTTTGACTTTCAGGGTCACTTTCAGGGTTAGTTTGAAGAACAATTCTTTCAGGGTGAGTTTTTCTAGTCGGGGACGCCGGAACGAGCTGGTTCTTCCTCGCCCGGCTTCGGGTCCAAGGACTCCGCTTTGCCGGATGGCGACGAGGTCCGCGAGGTGGAGCTCCAACTCCCAGCATTGCCACAGGCGCCCCGCGAGCGGACGTGACGGTTGTGTTCTTTTTGGAAAGCGCCCACCCCGGTCCGCGTTTCTCAGTTGTTGGCAGGATCTCCGAAGCCACTTGCCCTTTCCACTCCGGGGCAACTTCCCAGTGGAAAGATCCGAAAGCCCAAGCAAGTTAGAAGCCATTTCATAGAACCCCTGGGTGCCATCAACCCCGCGCATCTCCCGACAGATCTTCCCGTGGGAAGCGAGCAACAAAGTATGGAGTGGGATGGGGCTCGGTCAGCCACGGCGTGCAAACTCTCCGAAGGAAGGCCGAGCGAGGAGGGATTCGTGGATTTTAGGCCTATGTGACAGGTCCTGCTTACAATGTGTTTCTATATATATATATAGAATATATCACATTATACCTCAACATCAGTGATCCTGACTGTGAGTTTTATATGTTGCGACTTCAATGACTTGCAGGGATGTGATTCCACCCGGCCCTGGTTCACACCCCATGGCACTTGAGGCTCTAGACCTTGTGGCTTCCATGATCGATAGTTCCCAGGCACCGGTCTATTCAACTACACCAGCTGGAAATTGTCTAGGGACTTCTATTGGTTGGAGAACATTCGTTATTTTCCCTTGTTGGTTTTACATGGAATCTATCACTACTGGACATATTTTTTTATTTTTTTCCGGGGGGCGACAAAGCAAATGTAAGGGAAGCTAGCCAAAGACTTGGTGGGTATGATCTGCGAGCATTGGGCACGGTTTGATTGAACTACGGAGCTGATGCAGAGGTCCTGTGGTCGCCTGGCATCTTGTGTGAATGGTCTTTGTTTGTTTGCTGTTTGCAGAAATGGTGTATCAAAACAGCGGGTATTTGTGCAAAAAGAAGCCCAGTTGGTATCCCCAACTCCGCAAGCCTTGCGGAGCCCAAAAACAAGAGATGCACGCTCCTCACCTGGAGCTGGGTGAACAAGCAATGGGTGAATCCCATCAAGCGCCCATTTACTCAAATGAATATGATTTTTTACTGTCCCGTGTTGGTTTTACAGGCTCCGGGACAGGGAATCTATCACTACGTTTTGTTTTTTTTGGCAGGGGGCTCAAGCAAATGGCTGTCGGTCAAAGATAGGTGCCCAAAATGGCTTGCCCTGGTAAATGGAAACATGGACTAAAAACCTGCGGTCCAATTCCCGGTGGTTTAATTTTGACCCATACCCAAATGGAAGCAAGGCAGCGGGCATCATGTATCCTTTTTCCCCTCAGACAAAGCGGCCAGGTCCAGCCAGAGAAGGCAGAACCTCAGCCGCTGGCCCAGGTTCAGCTCAGACCTCTGATTTGTGCCCCACTTTTTTGTGTCGCAAGGGTTTGGGGTTTAGGTTTGTGTCGCTCAGACCTCTGGTCTCTGATCTCTCTCAAGGTTTAGGTTTGTTTTTCTCAACCGCAAGTGTTTGGGGGGGTGGCTCCTTCTCTTCCCCAGAATTCACGCGCGATCCGAGAGCCCGGAGTGGCCCAAGGCGCTTACCAGAACATCCGTGGCTGGAAATGTGTCCATGTGGCTATGAACTTTCAGAGTACCTCAAAAGTGGTCGATGGACTCATGAATGATGTAACTCTGAATCCACCTAAATGATGTCCAAAGGGCCAGCAAGATTCATCGGCAGATTCGTTGCACCCCAAGGCCCAGTTCCAACGTTGCAAAGCGCATCGGGCTTCCTTTCAAGATACTTACGACTCGGCAGATTCTCCTAAGTTACCCCCTACTCCAAACACCCACTTTTTCTAGGGTATCTTTTGAAAAGCCTGGGTTTTCATGGTAAATACCTCTTTTTTTAGAGGGTAGACATCATACCCTAAAAAAGGCGGATATTTGGAGTAGGGGGCAGACAAAGTCGGTTCCCCTGGCAGTCGGTCGCTTAGAACCCGACCGCCGGCTGTTTTTGATTCGGGGTTGACCTCTGTCGTGCCGAGGGCTTCGCCGGTAAAGCGGGCGACGCAGAAACGGGCACGGACCACGGTGATGCTGCGCAACATCCCCAACAACTACACCAGGCCAGACGTGTGGCTGGACCACGGTGTGTATGTGTTTGTTTGTGTTTGTGTCTTCGGGTGGGGGTGGTGGGGTGGGGTAGGGGTGGGGTGGGTTGGGGTCGGGTGGGGTGGGGTGGGGTAAGTCGAGGTGGGGTGGCGTTTGTTCTTTGTTTCTTTTCTTGTTGTTTCTTTGTTTCCCTTGTTTTTTCGTTCGATGAGATGGGCGGGGGGGGGTTCCAAAATTGGGGGGGGAATCCAACAATTGACAGGGCACTTCATCTTGCCAGGCCCGTAGAGTTATTGGATACGGTTCCTGCCCTCGCAAGACAGGCAAAATCTTCCCTGCTGAGCTAACTCCGTGAGTAACTTGTACTTTTCTGAAGACCACAAGTTTGGATTGGCCAGTCCACTCGCTCGGAAGTGAGTGAACCAGACATGTATGTGGGATTTGAGCTTCGTTCCTTGTGCCCGTTGTGGCTATTCCTGTGCCTCAAACCGGCAGGTGCTAAGGCATTTCACCATAGGTTGGTTTCCCAACTTTGCGATCGATTGCAAGGGTAATTGGCACGGTTTGCGCATTTTTCACGCGCCGCTGAAATGTGATATGCACAGTGCCCCGCAAAAGTTGTGGTCCGGGGGTTTGCTGACAGGATACCGGGATCAGTGGGTCCACTTTGGCATCACTAAACGGCTGATGTTCCACGATGGTGCAGGGAGCCCTCTTCCCCCACCTTTTGACGCCCACCTTTTGACGCCAAATGGAGAAGGTATCCGCTAACCTCCAGAAAAAAATCCTGAAGACTACAGGCAAGCACCTCAAAGTTGCTGGTGCGATAGATAGGGAGTGTGGGAATGAACGGCTTTGGTCCCCCTACAGCCTTAAAGGAAACCACGAGGGATGGTGTATAGGGGTCATTCCAACTCATTCCCTGCCTATCGCACCAGCGAGCAAATCATCAACCATAACTTGGAGGCTCACAGCCATCCCCTTAGCTTCTTGGCCTTTTAGTGTTCAGTGCTAGTTCCCATTTGACCAACTAAAAGTTAAACTTTTAGCGGGGATCTGAGAGCAGCCCAGATAAATCCGCTGATCCAGGCAAATGTTTTTGGAGCTTCTGGACGACCAGGGCTTTTGGGGCAGCAACTTGGCACGTGCATCATGAGCAGGGCTCACTGCGGGTGAACGGGTGGTTAACCGTGCTACTGAGCCTTTGTGTGGGTCCGTGTTTTTTTTTTTGAGGTTACCCTCTTGATTGGTTTAAAGGGAGATCAAAAGGAAAACTGATGATCTTGGGGGTGTCCCAACAAAAAGGCGCAGCCGTGTACTTCATTCAAATCCAATTCTGACTTAGAGCTTCAGCACAGAGGGAAGTCGCTAGTCACGAAGCTCTGAACCCAACTGCCTGCACTGGCCTTTCAGTGACTTTGTTTGCTATGGCTTTGGCATTCTGCCAATTTTGATTCAAGCTCACCGGGTACAACGAGCTCACCATAGAGGTCCTTTACTTGCGGATCCCGTACAATTCGATCAGCTTTTGGAAGTATAGTAACATTTGCAGAGAATCGTTATGATCGGCGGGCAACTAGATCGTATTTTTTGTTGTGCAAGGTTGATCTGCACAAGGCCACCAGCGTATCCAGTGGTTTGTCACCAGCTGCCCGAAGCCCTGTTTACATGCGTAGCTCAGTTTGATTGACGCTGGTTTCAATTGGTTTCACCCGGCCGGCCTGTTTACGGATTGAGTAACATCAACTGGCACAAGGTGAAAGAGGTTGGAATCGGCACGCCATCTCAAAAGCCTGGGGCAACCACAAATCGTGGGAGCGTCTGAATCAAATTGCCTCACGGATTTTCGTGTTCAACAGGTGTCTACCCTTAGAAGCTTGGCTTCTGAATAGCGAGCTAACCAATGGAACCACCCGTAAGAAGCGAGGATGGCTGGCTTCCTACTATCTAGGAAACTGGGATGCACAAGGTAATGCAAAACGTGCTGCTCCGTGAACAAAGATGGGCGTGTGTCATAGGGAGTTGGACCCAAAAATTGATGCATCCAGAACAGGGTGCTAACTATTGGAAAAAAGAACGACACCCACCCACACACACACACACACCGCTTGGTGACCGACTCAAATTGATCTCTCGCCAGATATTTCTTTCAGTTGCCGCGCCGGCCCGGTGCTAGGCTACGACTTCGTGTATTTGCCCTGCGACTTTCAGCGGGACTCCAACCTGGGCTACGCCTTTGTGAACCTGCAGGTCGTGGCTCGAAATAGGGCCTCACTGGGTTCTAGGCCTTTGTTTTTTTCCGAAACCCCACTGGGCAACTGGGTATCCATTTGCTTGATGCCAATTAATGATTGATTATATCCACATAGCACGTGATATATGCTAGGGAAATGCATGTTGTCCAACCCCTAAACCTCTTGTTTAGCCCAAACAACGGCGTGCCCCTTTTTTTTTGGGGGGGGGGAGTTGTTTTTTGTTTATAATAATTTAAACATGGATACACTTTTTTCGCCTGAGTCAAAGGGCATCTGAGGATACGCCGTGAAGGATGTGCTGTTTATAACTTGGTCGGTTTGCCTCGGTTCCAATGAGTCGAGGATTCGGTGGACCGCTTCTGGGACATCTTCGATGGCTTCTCCCGGTGGTCCTTGCCCTCAGCAAAGGCGGGGCTCTCTGGCCCGGTGCTTCCGGAGCCATGTGAAGGATTTCTTCCGTGTGCTTAAGCATAAGTCTTATTTCTTGCAGGGTTCTAAAGGCAATCTATCACTGGAAATATTTGTTCTTTTCGAGTGGACTCAAGCAAATGTAAGACGCATCATGGCTCCCCTTACTCGCTATCGCTGAGCAGGGCTTCCCCTTAGCCTCGGGAATGAATCTGTGGATTTCGAACGGATTTCCGGGCGCAAATTTGGCCGCGCTTGTTTTCGGTGGCGCTTTTCCCCGCCGCCTCAGGTCCACTGACTTGGAACAAGACGGGCTTTAGGGAACATGGATTCCAAGACCTCAGTCAGGTCTGGCAACGTGGATTGGAGGTACCCTTAAGAGCTTGGATTTCCGAAGTGGTCCCTTTGCCTAAGCCCTTCCCTCCCCAAAACGGTACATGAAATGGTATACCCACCTTTGTCAACCCCAAAAATCAAATCCGAAAAAGCTCGGCGCGGCGCTCGGCTCTCTCTTTTTTCTCAGGTGTGCGAGGTCACCTGGTCTGGACCACACCAGGGGCTGAACGCTCACGTCGAGCGCTACCGAAACAGCCCTGTGATGCACAGGAGCGGCTGGCGATCGGTTTCGGTGCGACCGGAGTGGCTCCATCGTTTTTCACGCCCCCCAAATGGCGCAGCGGTGGCTGTTCCTTTCGGCTTCCCTGAAAAACGAGAAAAGGGGTAGCATCCTCAAAAAAAGGCCAACATGTCGATTTTTAAATGGTACGTGTTTCGTGATTAAAATCCTCAATTGACAACGGCGTTCAGCATGGCTCTTGGGAAGGTCCACTGGAACCGTTCAGTTTGTTTGACAGCTTGTTTGTGGCATTCGGGGTGAGTTTCAGGTGGTTAGGATATGAGGGCTCCCTCAGTTTTGCGCCACGGATACCAACAAAAGCAACAAGCGTCATGTTGGCTCAGAACAACGCGACCGCAAGCCTTTGACTTTCAACTTGTCCACTTCAGGGTGTGGGTCTCCAAAACCCCGCTTCATCCTGTTTGTTTGAAGTACCCTTTGGTTGCTTCAAAGTGAAAGGAACGCCAAAAAGGACCTCCAGTACTTCCCGCCATGTGTCCAAATCCTACCAACAAAAACGCCTTGCTGCCAGCCTGACAGGAGCGTTCCGCAGAAGTACAAGCCGATGGTCTTCGCCCAAGGGGACCCCGTCCCTTTCCCGCCTCCTACCAGGCGCTTGAAGGCTCCAACGACTCGCTGAGGCCGGCCGCGATCCGCTGCAAAAGACTCGTTTGGAAAGCCAACCAGTTTTCGGAAAACCAACCAGTTTTTTTTGTTTATTTTTAGTTTTTTTTCTTCTTCTTTTTTTCGGAAAACCCTGGGCTCCTCGTGATTCTCCCTACTTGCAAAAGCTGGCAGCTTCTTAGTGCAGGTCGGTGTCCGTGTCATTCTTCCTACCCAGACCTAGTTCCCGGGGCCTGGAGCATGCAGCATCGGGTCGCAGATTTGGCTTCCTTACGGAAATGGGATGGCCCCAAATTCGAGAACTCTGGTAACTCATGGTCAGTTCACTTGAGCCATAGCTGAAGGTTAAATCATCGCTGCGGATCTCCGCCTTGAGGGAAAACTATCGTAACTCGTCGAATTCGCCTGGAATTGGCACTACGGGGGGGGAAGGGGTTGGGGGGGTTGAAGCGTGGTTGGGGTTGCTGGCCAGTGGGGTGGGCGAAGCTGACTTTTCTCAGATATCTTTCTCAGACTTGACATGCTGCGGCAAAGGAAGCTCAACGGAGGCACCGCACTTTTCCAGCAAAGGCTCCGGATGTTGCCTCTGCGAATTCCCCTGGCAGATGCCAGCATTGGGACCCCCACAGAAAGCTTCTGAAAACGTTTCGATCAGAACACCTAGGTTCCAAGAACCCTTCATTCCCAGACCGATGTAGGAAGTATGTACCCAGATCCCTTCACATGTGCCGAATGTTGGTCTACAGTACCTAGTGTGAGTGGGACCTGGAGTTCCCCCCGGCCAGCGGCGAAAACCCCCACGTTTCCAGCTCGATTTCCAGGCGCTCTCTCCCGGAAGGCAGAAGCTGCCAAGCGACAAGTGTCTTGGTTGCAGCCCGGATCACTCATAAAAACCATGCCCCGATGAAGTACAGTGTGGTGTGTTTAGGTCGTGTTGTTTTGCGTTGCAGGCTTCAAAGGTAAAACATGTTGCGGGGAGCTGACATTCAGGCAGAGACCAAGGAGTGACTTAGGCACTTTCATGGTTGTTGTTGGGAAACATGTTACTTTTTGCTTATTGTGGTTTAGTGGTTGAAATCCAAATCCGCTTAACTGCTAAAACCCAAATAAGTCGTTGCTCCCCAAACGTCAACCCACCGACTTGTCGTTCTGTCTGATTTGTCGCCGGGATGTGTGACTTTGATCCAATTCCTGGGGCTTCTGAGAGTCGGATCGGATGGAGTTGAGGGATGGGAATCTTCAGCCTCTGAACAAAACGTGCCTGACATTCTACGCATTTGCCCGGCCTTGAGATAAAAACCTATCGCGCCTCTTTCTTTGGATGCGCCCATTTGGCGGGTTGACTTCAAACCAAAGGGAAACCAATTGTTGGGGGTCCATTCCGAGTCAGATCCAGATCTAGATTTGGTCTTGGCAGGCATTGCCTGACCAGCACCAACCCAACCATCAGCATCTTGTATTAATTGTTTGAGGGAACCCTGACATTTTTTTTAGTGGGGCAACGTTGGGCATGTTTTGACCGTCATCTACCGCGTGTTGAGTTCTTCATGGTGCCTCTTGATAAAGAGGAACAGAAGCCTTTGAGGTCTGGCACCCTCCGCCAGTTTTTGTGCATGAAGTGTACAGTTTGTAGCCATGGGTGGCCATGGGTCACCACCTATGGCTCCATTTTGGGGCGGATGAACACTCATGTACCACCTATTTTGATGTTCACCAGGGGTACAGGGTTTTGACCCACAGCCCTGTGTCCTGAAAACTGGTACTCCATGTTGTCAACCCTTCCTGCATCTCGCGAGTCTTGCTATGTGCTTGTTTGCATGTTCCTTCAGGGCTCGGCAAGGACTTCTCTCGTGAACCAGACCAACTGCGGAATGAGTGTCAAGCTCTTGTTTCGGCGCCGCGCGAGGCGAGGTCAATCCTTGAACAGAGGCCTCTCGCTTCCTTTTTCAGCAGCTTGGATGAAGAAATCCGCCCGAGTTCATGGGGTGGGGTAAACGCTTGGCGCTGCCCCTATCCCTCGCCGGAAGATCGGCCGGGAGTTTTGGTTAGCTTTGCCTTGAAGTGCATTTTGTTTTTCTCGAGTCGGCGCACTGCGCGAGCTGGTTTCCAAGATGGTGGGTGCCTTATGGCTGGCAGGCAGGCAGCAGATGAAGGGGCTTGAGGCTGAGATGTCGTCCAAGTTGCCTTCAACCGGGCCATTTGGAATGAAACAGCTTTAGATTGTCACACTCACTTGATCTTGCGCGATGTCCCAAGGTTAGTTGGCCATTTCAGCAACATTCCTGTAAAGAATGGGAGAGACGTGGAGTTTTTAAATGTGCTGACTATAATATATATATATATATATATATATTGCCAGGGCAGTTTGTTTCTTGATTCCCCGTTGGTGTTGCTATCAGTTTTGTCCCTTATTGGTTTCTGGCGGGAATTAGTATTGTCGGCCAGAGTCCCTTAGACGGTAGCAGACATGGCGATGTTTGGTCCAGAAAGTGGCACAAAAGGGACCCGTACCCCGCAGGGGACGCCACTGAAAGAAATCGCTGTTGAAGCGAAAGAGCAACGGTCCTGGCTTGTCCAATCACAGTGGGAGAGAAGCGCCAGCTCTTGTCACTTTGTAACTTTACAAACTGGAGTCGACCTTGCCACGCTGAGGACTGGCCGCCCCCTGACTTTTGAGAGCCTTTGTGGCACAGCCCCATCATGACATCCACGCGTGAGTTCTTCGGCATCAGACGCTCGGAATCCGAGCCGCCCATTGGTTTGGCAGTTTGGCGTGTTGGAAGCGGGGTTCTCGAGTTGCAAGACTCTGGTTTACATGCGCATGGCAACGCCCAATGACTGCAAAAAGTGACATTGCGCAACCCATGTATCTTGAGTCTGGTCATGTGTGCAGGGAGCCAGTTGGGCCCTCAGAGCACATCACAGCGCCGCCGAACCCACAGCGTGTCGTGGCGCGAAGTCGTGCGAAATTTGATGTCATGGGGGCGTGCTGGTTGGCTGACCTTTTGTGCAATATGGGTGCGTCCAAAACCTGGGCCCGCTGCGGTTTCCCGTGAAAATTCGGGGGACCCTCGAAACGCGCGGCTCACGTTTCTGATTCAATTTTGGAGACACCCGCACTGGTCCGCCAATGCACACAAAGCGTCCACACAAGGTTTCTTGTCGGAGGGCACTGGCCTTTGCCCGAGCCAGTCCGGAGCTACCGTCGGACCGCTCCGAAATTTCGTTTCGCCACAGCTGGTTCTGGTTCTCGAGGTTTGGAGTTGGAATGACTCACTCGAAATTCTCTGAGAACCATCGAGTTGACAGGCCAGGTGTTTTGTACAGCTGGAAAACACCGTTTTTCTACCGCTTTCCCGCTGCCAGAGATGAGCGTTGGGTTCAGCTGGCGCTGAGTGGGAATTTTGTGCAGTGCTCCAACAAGTGAGCGTTGGCCAATCCATCGCGAGATAAATTAGAAATAAGAAGAACTGCTCAGTTATTCAGTGGCACCCTTTTTCCTTTTTTGTTGGTGGCTGCCCCGGTAAAAATGTTTCTTTGTTTCCAGTGTCACTGAACAACTGAGACTGGCGTCTCATTTGCTTTTGATGCGTCACTTGAGCCATCGCGCCATGGACACATACTTTGTTATGAGTCCAGAAGGAAGAACACCAAATGACAGTCTAAACGCAACGGCCCGCTCACGCAGTTGATCACCTGGCGGTAGCTTAATCAAGCATGGCCAGGTGTCAAACATCGGATTGTAGAGTAGTAGGGTTCGCTGAAAGAAGCTTGCACAACCTGCCCATTTAGCTGTTTTCCCTTTTACTTTTGGAGGGATCAGCGCTATTTATGACTTTCACCCTGCCCCCCACCTCGCCGCAGCCCTTAATTTGGCTTTGCAAAGGAGGGGGCGGGCAGTTGGAGACTTGGCGTGCAAGAAACGCCGAACCAGGAGGACCAGGAGAAGCCGAGTGTGTGTTTTTTTTTTTGGCGGGGGGGGGGGGGTGGCAGGCCGTGTTCAGAGGCCGAAACATCAGGTTACCCCAAATTGGTGGTTTGGATTGGTGGTTTGGGGATTTGAACTAGTTGTTCTTGTAGAAGGTAAATGGGAAACTGGATGACCGCTAAACCCCCGATTCAACTCCAAACCAATTCGCGGGAAGCTGATTAAACAATTGCCCGGTCTGAATAGTCACCCAAGAGCCGAGAGGTTTTCACTGGAATGAACCTTTTGGAGATTCCCTGAAAGGTAATCATAGGGGATGGTTTATAGGTGTCATTCCAACTCATTCCCTGTTTGGCCGTTCCAATGGCTGATGGCTCGCCCGTCCAAAGGGCTGGTTTTCGGTCCGATGCGAGTCGGTGCGGTGGTACCCACTCAGGCGGTTTTCAACCAGAGATCGAGCTCAGCTGGGTTTGCTTGATCAAATCTCATCAAATGTAAGTAGAGGGCCAGATTGGGAGGGTCTAGATTGGGATGGTTTTTAAGACAACCCCAGAAATATATTTTGTGTATGTTTAAAGTGTTTTTTGGCAAGGTAATTCATATATTTGCAGATTTACTTAAATCATGGTATTTCCTGCAAAGGTATGGTTTGAGCACAGTGTAGTTTCTTGATCTATGCTGGCACTGACGGGCACAATGTGAGTGAGAGGCTGATTGATTGATTTGATTTGATTGATTGATTGATTGACTGACTGACTGACTGACTGACTGACTGACTGACTGACTGACTGACTGACTGGTTGATTGATTGATTGATGGATGGATGGATGGATGGATTGATTGATTGATTGATTGATTGATGGATTGAGTGGGCAGCTCATGACACATTGTGATTCTGAAGGCTGTGGAAGGTCATGTCAAGTGCATCAGAAAGCATGGTAGTTTGGAAACAATCAATTTGGCATGTCTCACAACAACACTTTAAAGGCAGGTTAAAGGCAGGGGCAATTTGGTTGGCCCCGAAAATATATCTCAAAAAATCTAACAAATCTCAACAACTGCATTGTTTGGCATTTTTGTCTTTTTATCTCAAAATATATCTTTTTATCTCAACACATCTCGGGACGAATATAGTGCAATAGTACTTTAAAGGCAGTGTCAATTTTGGGAACCCCAAACATATTTCTCAAAAAGTCTCAACAAGTCTCCAAAAATCTCGAACGTTCTGATTTGCTCAAGTAAAACAAGTGTCACGTATCTCCTGGATTTGTGGTCAGGAAGCAGCAACACTACAGAACAGTAGGTCCGATTCGCGCAGTCAAACCAATTTGTTAAGTCAAGCTGGGGTCAGCTGATGTTCAAACGTTTGGACAATCTGAAGCAACACAAGAGGCGGAGACGAATAGCTATACATATATATATATATATATTGAGTGGCTCTCGAATCGTACTGGAAAGTGAGCTGGAACCGATAGCTAGCAAAATGACAAGCAGTCAGCGGAATAGTGTTAGGCCAACCTGGAGTACAACACCAATGGGCGGAATATAGCTATAAAAAGATGATGATCCAAGTAAAAGGCGCTAGACACTTACTGCATGAACATACTGATTGACTTGAGAAATTGTTTTTATCCCTTTTTTCTTAGGTAAATGACAATATATTTGCATACATATGTTGTCAATGAGCAAATTCGTGTTTGGAAACCCTCCTGAACTAAACTCTGCTGATCTGAGCCTGAAATTCTGGTCAATGAAAATCAGCTGAGTTGGTAATGAGGGAGTCCTTGACATTCGATTTGGAGAATCCATGTGTCCAGGTGAACTGGCCATATTTTCCACCTGACTTGATGGCACGGGGGACGTCCCCAATGTGTTTTTGAACAATGCCCCGCGGCTCGCCGTTCACTTTACGGGTTGCTTCGGGTTGGCTTTTCATGGCTTGTGCCAAACCCCGAGGGGGCACAGAGAAACACATTTCTTGACCCCAGGGGAGCAAGTGCTCACGTTGCGCGTCGATGAAATCCACAGGAGAAAGACGAGATTTGCCCCTGGGTGATTAAAGGGAAACAAAGGGACTCGCAACGGCAGCTCTGCAGAGGGAACTTTTGCCCTGGGCTTCCCAACGCCCCCAGAATGGCAACTGGGACCCAATTTGGACGACACCCCTGAAGGGTAAAAGTATATAATGGTGGTTACATTAACATACGTTAACCCAACTCATTGTTTAATTTGCTGGTGTCCCTGAATCGGGCTGAGTCATGCAATTGTTGCCATCTTAGCACCCTATGTGTTGGTCACTGAACCCCAGTTCGCTTTTTTGCGACATGTTTTACCCGATCCTCGGGTATTTGCGCAGGACATGTTCTCCAGTGCTGTGGCGCGAGATCGATCTTCGGAGGAGCGAAGCGGAGACGGAGTTTTGCGGGATGGGGGGAGTGAAACGCGGGGTCCATCTCGCACGTGGGTGTTGCTTTGTGCAGGGGAGCCACCCAAAATAGGCAAAAAATGGTTGGTGTCTTTTTGGTTTGGTGTCGTTTTGGTTTGCCAAAGCAAAAAAAGGCACCCCCCACCTGCATGTGGCTTGGGTGAGACTTTTGGAGGGTACCCCTGTTTTAGGTTTGTTCGGAAATTGAGAGGGAAACCCACCAGCTTTGGCGCCGAAGTCCCTTTCAAGTCCTGCCCACTTGCGGACCATAGGCCAAGGATTGGGTGTCCACTTTCGGACCAAAAGGATCTCCTGAAACTAGGGGTTGATTGTCCATTGTTTTCAGCCATCGTCCTTTTCAAACACCAGCCATTTCCCCAGGGTTTTGGGTGATTTTCTAGAAAGATTCGGATCCCTGGAAAGAATGGAAATGGAAGTTACCCCTATCGTGTCCATGAAAAGCTGGTCAAAAAGACCAGCCCTGGCTGGTGCCGAAGAAGAGCAGAGCAAGAGGATTTTGTTGTACGGAGCAGGAGTCAAAAAAAGATGGTAGAGCTGTTGATCATAGGTGTCCCTTTTGGTTTGATTTGGTCGAAAGATAGAGGGCACTGGTGTACATGGTGGTTCAATCAACTACCAGGGCCATCGATTTTCCCAAAAAGGACGCCTATGCTGTTGATGCATTTCGACAAAGCCTCCTGAAGCCAGAAGCTGAGGCAATATCACACGCACCGGACACACAAAACTGTGATTTGCTGAACACATGTGCCGCGTGAGCAGTGTGACAAATGAGACCAAATTGACGTATTCAATTGTTGCTTGCTACATGGCACCCGCAAGTCATTCAGGAACACACGCATGCTGTTGCAGAAACGCGCTGCAGGGTAGTTGGTGAAAAGCACCCCCCCCCCCCCCCACAGGCTGCACCCCATTTTTCATCAACTAGAGTTTTCCGGTACAATGATCGCGGCAAACGCGGAAAGCAGTCAGAAAGCCACCATTTGCAAGGCAAATGAATTTGGCAGCTCAATCCTTGGCGCGATGTTTTCACCGGAAGTCATAAGCATCACATGTCTCGGAGCTGGGCTTTCTTCAAAGTGTTCATATTTTTCATCGGAAAAGCCACCGTGCATCAGTTTGTTTGTGCTTTTTTTTCCTCTTTTTTTTTCTCCGGAGGGCGCATTGACCAAAAGGAGTGTGCAGGTAGTACACAACTTTCCCATTGTTGAATGAATCGTTCGTATAATCGGTGGTTGCCTCCAAAGAGTGATCCAGATCCCATCTACACATGGCATGCACCCCTATCCACCACGGATTCTGCATTACCAACTGGGTTTCCAGCCCTGGGGCTGACAGAGTCCTAAAGCAAATCACGCGAATCAGCGCCTCACTTGCCCAGCACATTGTCGGCAAATTCATTCCGCTTAGCTGGTGAGTCCTCAAGAGTAGGGGCCAATTTATGCTCAAGAGTCTCTTTGACCCCATTCATGATTGATAGTGTTTGAGGGGGTTTCCCAGTGCAAGTTACAAGGTGAAAGACCAGCTCACCCATGAGGGTGCTTTACTAGGGGACTCCTTTCTTCCAGTTCGCAAGTTCAATCCACCTGTGTGAACAAAAGATGCATTGGAAACCCCCCCCCACGTGGGCAAGGGAAACCGATGAAAGCGGGGGAATTGCGCGTCTGGGTGTGTGAGTTTGTTTGAAGATTTCTGCGCGGAAAGTCACAATTTTAAGGTCCAGTTTGGGCACGTGTCGAGGTTGATGTGATTTACCCGTGGCGTCTTTGGCGTTTTTTGGAGTGGCAGATGACTTCGGGAAACTCTCAGTTGGCGAACTAGTTCTTGTAGAGTGTGAATGGAGAACCACTGGAAGCACCAGGTAACCTACCCACCAACCAAGCCACCAATCATGCGGGAAGCTGAATTTCGCGACAGGAGATGCACTTCCCCGAGCGAGAGAGCTCCCCGGAGGACCCGAGACCCTTGCGACTCGCTGTGCGGATGTTCCAAAAGGGTCTTTGGATGTCGGCCTGTGGCTCTCGGTAGGGGTGATTCTGACTCCCACTGTTTTGTGCCACAAACCAAGTGGGCTGTTGCTTTTCTTAAAGTGTCTGTTTGTTTAAGGCAACTTCTGGCATAACTGGTTTGCCTTTTTGCTTTTCTCGTCTTCAGCACTCCCAATCGGGAAATTCTCAGTCAACCAAAGGAGCCGCCATACAGTTGCCGAGCGAAAACGGGGTCGCCCAGGACCTCCGGCAGCAGCTCGTGGTGCAAAACACCTTCCTGGACCTCTCAGGCGGCGTGAGCCTGGCCCTCAGATCTACGGGTGGCGTCGCCCAAGTTTTCCCTGAAAGCCGGGCTTTGGTGCCCTGGAAGGGTTTCCCCGAGCTTGAAGTGGCTTTTCCGTTCAAAACTTGCTCATAGGACAAACCTAGACCTTTGGTTCAGAGGGGAATTGCAAGCCAGAATGATGGCAGAAGCAAAACCATGGGTGACTCGAAGCAGAAAGAATTCATTGCTGATTCGTCACGGGATTGGGTTCAACGTAAGCAGGGGAAAACACGTTGGTGCGTACACCTTCCTCGCATAGGGAAGTCAAGAGGAAACCACCACTGCGGGGGTATCAACAAAAAGACACTCATAGAGAAGCGCGTATCCCTCCACCTCCGCCTAGTGCATGGTGTTGGCCGATCCGTTGGACTTGCAGCAAGACACAAGCTACCAACACTACTGGACAAGGCATGATGTTGCTGGTTGGTTGGTTGGTTGGTTGGTTGGTTGCTTGGTTGCTTGCTTGCTTGCTTGCTTGCTTGCTTGGTTGGTTGGTTGGTTGGTTGCTTGCTTGCTTGCTTGGTTGGTTGGTTGGTTGCTTGCTTGCTTGCTTGCTTGCTTGCTTGCTTGGTTGGTTGGTTGGTTGGTTGGTTGGTTGGTTGCTTGCTTGCTTGGTTGGTTGGTTGGTTGCTTGCTTGCTTGCTTGCTTGCTTGCTTGGTTGGTTGGTTGGTTGCTTGCTTGCTTGCTTGCTTGCTTGCTTGCTTGGTTGGTTGGTTGGTTGGTTGGTTGTTTAGATCTGTTCAAGGGTTCTGGGACGCGTGCCAACGTGAAGATCCATCAGGTGCCATGGAACGGTTCACCCAGCTGCGGCGGGTGAGGTCTGCCGGGAAGCCTGATGAGTCTCTGAGAGGTGGAGGGCTGGAACAATCCGGGGAGAAGGCTACCAACGAAGACTTCTCTTCAACAAGGAAACCTGGGATTGTTCCAATTTGAAAATAGTATGGAGGGGTATTTTTTAAAGAGTGTGTTTCTTCTTTTGGCTTCTTGGTTTCTTGGCTTTTGCTTGTCTTTTCGGCTTCTTGGCTTCTTGGCTTTTCGGCTTCTTGGCTTTTTGGCTTCTCGGCTTCTTGGCTTTTTAGCTTCTCGGCTTCTTGGCTTTTCGCATCCGTTGCATTCCCAGTTGGTTTTTGACATTGGCTTCCCGCATCCTCAGCATCACCAGTTCCTCTCCGGCAAGTGTTCTTTATATTTATGTTTATGTATGTCTGCATGTATGTATGTCTGTATGTATGCACTTCTTCGAACATCATAGCGAAGCAAGCCCCCCCACCCACCCCCCCACCCCCCAATATCGCATCCTTTCTTGAACCTTTGCACCCCTAATTGAATCATCACTTTTAGAACATCATTGCCGGGGGATGCCGCCCCCCCAAAACCCCCCGCTACTTTTTAGAGTTTGTACAAAGATGTAATTGCACCCCTATTTGAATCATCACTTTTTCGATCATCATTGAGCCGCCGCCCCCCCCCCCCCAAACCCCCCGCTACTTTTTAGAACAAAGATGTAATTGCACCCCTATTTGAATCATCACTTCTTCGTACATCATGGGGGGGGCTGCCGCCCCGCCCCAACCGCCCCGCTACTTTTTAGAGTTTGTACAGAGATACAATTGCACCCCTATTTGAATCATCACTTCTTCGAACATCATGGGGGGGCGCTGCCGCCCCCCCCCTCCGCTACTGTCTACAAAGATTTAATTGCACGCCTGGTTGAATCATCACTTCTTCGAACATCATGGGGGGGGGGCTGCCGCCCTTTCTTTTCTGCAGAGATTTTATTGCACGCCTATTTGAATCATCACTTCTTCAAACATCATGGGGGGGAGGGGGGCTGCCGCCCCCCAACCCCCCCGCTACTTTTTACTGTTTTTTCTTTTTTTTACAGGGGTTGAAATGACCTCCTATTTGAATCATTATTTGTTCGACCCGTCAACCCGCCAACTACGTTTTGTTTTTTTTCACCCACGATTTGTTGGTGATGCTGGGGATGTTGGTTGGACAGGCAGGGGATGATGTAAAATACATTAATTTCGCAAGACAATGCTGTAAAATACGACATTTTACTGGCCAAGACGAAAAACGAAAAACACCACAAAAAATAAGCTCAGGTGATATCCCCCGCAGAACCTCGTGGAACCCCGGTGAAACCCTCGTGGAACCTTACATACATGATGGTTGTTTGGTGCACGTCGTGAAGCGGGGTCAATGGCAACCAACCCAAGCGTTTTGGCACCAGAAAGAAAGCGCCACCTTCTCGGCCAGTTTACATGGGCTGCCTTTAGAAAGTGTATGTTGAAAGGGGACATATATGGGTGTTCTCTCAAAATAGGGGACCCCTTTTTTGGATGGTCTTAAACGGAGACCAAAAGGACACCACCTTACCTGGAGGCTTCATGTAGGACCCTTGTCCCACTCCAGCCCACAAGGGGCGATGACCGAGCCAAGGACCCCACGCTGGCTGTTGAAAGCGAAGGCGATGGCGAGACTGAGGACGCGTGGAGGCTGTAGAAAGCATGAATCGCCCAGTAACTCGGGGTCTCTGTTTTGAGAAGAACTTCACATAGCCACTATACTAGGGCACATGTGGTCAAAATGTTCAGTACTCGATCTGAGAGGGACATGGGGTACTCACTAAGTTTCCGTCACAAACCAGGGGGACGTACGACAAGGACTGCAAACTTACTTTCATGGTTCTTCCGTGGTCCTATTTGTGAAAATCCAACCCCCCCGCATCTTATTCATTGAGCCGCCAATCTTTTACCCCCCATTTTTCCATGTCCCTGTTGACTATACGGCAGAAGAAAGGGTATCATCTCGCAGGAGGCTCCAGCTTCGGAAGTGCCTGAGATCGTCGAGAGGCGGCTGGCGAGCTCACCGATTCGCGGGCGAAGCGCGCTATGGTCGAGGTCCTTCACTTGTGAACCCCTGATTTCAGGTTTCGGACGTAACATTTTGCAGAATCATGCCCCGTTTGGTCAGTTTGGCTGAACATGTATTGAACACTGGTTTCAGGTCTTGTGGTCGTCATTTACAGTGAAATATGTATTTGTGCTAATAGGACACCTACGTAGGCATGCAGGTGCTATGTGTGCAATTGTCAGGACACCTGGCTTCTTGGTGTTTGCAACATGATGCCTTTCAAAAAATCATTCGCAGACTGGCCTGTGCAATCTCGATACATGTGGTTACCTGGTTGGTGAAAACAAATCCGATGTACTCATATGATCAATCTGAGAGGAGCAAGGGAACCTCAAAGAGACCGGACCGAGCCATCCCTTGAGGCTAGCAAGCCTGGCAAGCGAAGAGCAGGAGGCGCATGTACCAGAATCCTGGCGGGAAGCTCAAAGGCAACTGCCTTGAGTTTTACTTGGTTCGATCTTTGCCCTGTGTGTACATTATATTATATATACATAGATGTATTTATCTACACATGTGATTGCGAAACGGTTTGTGCGTCAAGCTGTTGCGAAACGGAGCCAATCGCCGGCAACTGGAGGCTTCCTTCATGGCCACTTGAGCTAAGGGGTCGACCTGGGTTGGTGTAAACGTCTGCAGGGCTCAAGGGGCTTCTGCACTTCTCGGCCCTTCTCGCGCCAACTTTCCCATCGAATCCGCAAAAAGGGCGCCGGAGGATCACGATAGACAGGAAAAAGTATCCCCAACAGCCCTACTGTCCGAAACCCTCTAGACCTTTTAGCTGCTCCGAACTCTGCGCACCGTTTTTATCCACCGCGAGTCGGATGTTGGGTCTTGTGACCGTGAATTTTGATTCGGTCGCTTCGCGCTGCGAGTTATAATTGGGAAGGGATTCGACGGGCTCCCCGACCGGCTGACAAAGCAACCTCAGCGCTGAATGTTTCCGGATGTCCTTTTCAGGGAAACCACCGATATTTACAAAAGCAAGGAGAGACAGGCACGGCAAACAGGTCAGCAAAGCTCCTCTCCCCGGGCATGACTCGTCAAAGGACCGTGTCCTCGAAATTGCCACGGTAAGGAGTTCAACGGAGACATGCGAACTTTGACGGGGTTGCTTTCATGCGCTCCTCTCAGATTCAGCCAATGGTGTTCCCGAGATGTCGAGGCATCCAGGTGGGAGGGGTGAGTTCTCGAAAACCCGCCCTCCAAGGAGCCGCGAGGGCGGACCACTGTGTGCCTGCGAAATGTCCCGAACAACTACACGAGGCGCGGGTGGGTGTCTGTGGGTGTGTGTGGATTGGAGGTTGGTTGGCAATTCTGAGGCCTGGGCTTTGGAGAATGACTGCAATCACCACTGCTTTTTGGACAGTAGGATGTGGCCATGGGGCATAACCTATGGCTCCATTTTGGGGTGGATGAACATCCATTTGCCACCCATTTTGATGTTCACCAGGGGTACAGGGTCTTGACCCACAACCATGTTGGACATGGGAAAAGTCAGTTGGGGGGTGGAAGGCACGCATGTGATAAAGATCACGTGGACATTTTGGCACGTGCACAAGTTAGCCACGCGCCACGGTTTGGTTGCAGGACGTAGAGCCGTGAACCCAACCGGGAGGGGGGGGGGGTAGACTGTTCGCAGTGCCATGAACCAAGCCATGCAGCTGATACCCCTGCGACAAGTTGAAATGCTGCAACTTGCCAAACTCCGATGGCTTCTGGCTGGCTGAGTTGCTTCATGCTCTCACTCCCTGAGTTACTTTTTGGAAAGACGCGTGTTAGTGGCAACCAAAGTGTTGGAGAGTGTTTTGGGGGCAACCACTCGGGAAGTGATCGAGCTGTTTTGTTTGGCAATAGATTCGTACCTGGAGTCTCCATGACCCGAAATAAAAATGGGTCCATGACCAACCATTTTTTTGGGTAATGACCAACCATTTTTAAAGGGTCATGGAGACTCCAGGTATCTCGGGAATGTTTCAAGCTCAAGCCCCGAGGTGCGGACCATGGGGCCACGACTTCATAACCTCTGCCCCTCTCAAACCATAGAATCTCGAGAAGGATCGAGACCCGGGGGAGGACAACTGGGGCAAGTCCATCTCTTTTTTGTTTGTTGGTTGGAAGTTTGGACCCTTCCCCTCGGTACATACGGGGATGTTCTGTGTTGTTCATATCATTTGCATGCCGTCTTCAAGGCGGCACCAAAGTGTGTGTGTGTGTGCCACGATGAGCAGTCAGGTTTGCCACTTGCTGCGCAGTACTTGTTGCACACAAAAAAGGGCGGGCAAAGCAAAACCAGCTGGGGCTCGTCGTCTTCTTCTTTCAACAACAATGTTCGGAAGCACGGGAGGGGGGGGGAGTCCCCCTCTGTTTCTTTTTGTTTTTCTCTTTCGTGAGGCAGATGTTTGTGGAGCTTTTGGAGAAGCAAGGGCTCTCCGGGCACTTCGACTTCCTCTACCTCCCCTGCGACTTTCATCGCCACGCCAACCTGGGCTACGCCTTCATCAACTTGGTGAACGAAGCGCCTCATGCGAAGCAAGTGCAAACAATTAAAAGAGTGCGCACCCCAAGGTGGTACCGGTATTCAATTCGTCTAGTTTTATATACCGTATATATATATAAATATATATATAAATATATATATATATATATCGTGTGGGTAGAAATAGATAATTATGGGTTCCACTGGTTTGGATAGGTTTGCTTATTGACCAGGGCCATCTTGTCCAAAAGGTCACCTATGTCAATTCCGTTTTGCATCCGGGGAAGCCGGCTGCCGTGAGACGCTGGGAGCTTGCCCTCCGGAATTCGTAGCTCTGGGAGTGCTTGAATTGATTCGTGCAGAGATCGACCGAAAGCGGAGGGCTTTCCAAAAGAACCCAGCCATTTGATGTTGATTCCCCGTTCTTTTCAACCAGCGTTCTTTCCAAAAACCGGCCATTTTCCCTGGGTTTCACAAGGTTTTCTAGAAAGAATGATCCCTGGAAAGAATGGGGAAGCTAGCCCTAGAACCATGCCAGCTCGTCCAGTCGGATCTTCACATGGCTGTATTTCTCATAAGCCGGCTGACCGGCATCCATTTTTTGGTGAAGTTGGCGACGACTTTCCGTCGCCCAAAATTTGGCAGTTCTCTTTTGGGGCGGGGGGGGAGGGGGCGGCAGCGCTTCTGGCGCCTTTCCACATTTTTTTCAAACCCAGCCTTTGGACTTCCCGTGGCTTTGAGGTAAGCCTTTTCGCCCAGCAAACCCGACGGAAAACCGAATCCGTGAAATTGGAAGCCCACATCCCTTTACATGGCAGAATGGGGACCCCCATTTTTTGCTGGTGTCTTTTGTACTTTCCAGAATCAAAATGGCTCCTGGCCCAAATCCTTTCGACACATGTCATTAAACAAAAATGGGGGCGGACCCCCCATTTTGGGGGGTGGTTTCTTTCCTTCTGCTTTACTTTTGAGACCACCCCAAAAAACAAAGAATGTCACGCAAGCGCCAAGGCCGGCGTCCTGAAGTTTTGGGACATCTTCCACGGCTTCACGGCGTGGACCTTGCCCACGGCCAAGGCGGCGCTTGGGTCTGGTCGGTGGTCCAAATGCCATGGATGAGCTCAGGGTGAGATTTTGTTGAGCCTCGGGATCTCCTGGGTGTTTTTGTTACTTGTTCTTTTTCTTTTTTAGCGCAGGACTTGAGGAATGGATATGGTCTCAACCGCATCAACCTCATGTCGAACTCTTAGCTGAAGGGTTGCGGGAAATGGACTCCACTTTTGTGATGCTGACTTGGGTATGGGTCCAAATTAAACCAGGATATGGAAGCAGGTTTTAGTCCCTTCCATTTACCAGGGCAACTCATTTTGTGTACCAATTTTTGACCCACAGCTGGGCGAAGTCAAGTGTATGAGGAATCGGTGGCAATTGACTTGATTTGAGCGGTTTCCTCTTAGAGTCATTTGAGGATTGAAGTCAGAGGAAGAAATATGCAGGGGATCTCAGCACCGTTTTTGCCTTACCATTTTGAGCAATCCTTCGAACACGGCACGTATCAAGTCTGGAGGGATCTAATGCTGTGTCAGGGCTCAATGGTGCCGACGGCATCGGTCTGCATGGAAACCCTCTGCTTGGGCGACACACAGGAAATCACGCACGGTGTGGTTGATGCGTCGGCCGAAGCCTTCAGAAAGGGTCTCGTCAACAGAAGAGAAGTTGCAGAGCAGTCGGCGGAAGCAGTCGGGTATGGTTGCCGGGATTCCTTCTCCCTGCTGCTATTATCGTTGGGTGTTGCGTTTTTGAGCACTCGTTCCGGAAGCAAAGGGAAACCAGCCATTACATGGTTGCCCCATGTTGAGACAAACATATTTGAATATTCAAAAAAGCAATAGCTTGGTGTGGGAGTGACGCAACAGTGACTTTTTCCCATCCTCACGGCAGTCTAGGATGTTTGCGGATAGGTTGAAACGGTGGGTGTCCATGTTACATGGCGACGGTCCCCCCCAGCCCGACTATTCTGATTCCCTAATCAACGCACCCTTGTAATAGATTGCATGTCTCCCAGCCTGCTAAACCCCGCATCAGGGTGTTGACTACCCCAAGGTTTTCCTTGGACACGGTTCATTTCCTCGAAAAGAGAACCAATTTGTGAGTTCAAGTCTGCCTTGTCAAGAAGAGGAACCCTGCTCGCACTATATAAGTCTAAAATAATCTAAATTGTATCTATCTCCCTTCAGGTAACCGAGGCAACCTCTTTTTAAAACCTAGAACAACCGCTTGTTGCTTACGGGGTACCCTTCCTCCCACTATATGGGTATGGGTCAAACAAAATCACCACCAGGAAAAAACAACGCAGGTGTTCATCCATGTTCCCACTTACCAAGGTTCTATTTTAGGGTTACCCTATTTTGACAACCACTGCTTCAGGGAGGAGACCTGGGAGATCAGGTGCCATGCAACGGAGGGTTTGCACCCGGGATCCACTAGGGCTCCTTGCACCCATGAGAAGAATGGCCGGGGATCCAATTTGGAGGATGAAACACCTGAAGGGCAAAAAAGTGTGGTTATGTTAGACCAACCTTTGGTTCTGGTCATATATAAACATATAGTTAACCCAACTTTTTTTGTGGTTTTAGTTATACTAGCTCAACCGTTGTTTCTGGTTATATTTGCCCAACCTTTCGTTCAAGCTTTGTTTTCAGAAGGCACACCTGGCTCCAAGCGGCTCCGCTCCGCCGGGCTCCGGGCTTGCCGGTTACCGGTTTTCGGTGTTCGGTTCAGGTGGGGCAGGTGAGCTTCAGCGGGCCGCACCAGGGCCTGCGGGCACACATCGACCGCTACAGGAACAGCCCGGTGATGCACAAGCGCCCGGGGACGAAGTCATTCACGTCGGAAAATGGAGCAGCAGCTGTTTGGTTCTTTTTTCGGCGTAAAAGGGGGGGGGGAGGGGGGGGGGGCGCTGGGGGGGGGGTGGTTTTTTGGGCTAGGTCTCTCAGCTAGGTGCCAACTTGTACCGATGTTTTTTTGGGGGAGGGTTTCAAACTACAAAAATAGACTACCCTGGATCTTCCAAATCATGGACATTTCACGTAAAATCCGGAGTCTACCAGTTTTTTGAGGGTCTCAGTGAAAAAACACAGAGTTTTCAAACTCCTGGTTTTTGAGGTAAAACTCCTAGAAATTGATTGTCGCTTCTGGAAATGGTTTGCACACCTGAAACCCCTAGAAATCGCAATTATTCGGTACTTGACGGAAGGAACTCTCCAATTCAGACATATTCTGAATCAGAATCATTCACCTGAATCAGAATCGTTCACCTGAATCATATAATTATATTTATTCAGAATTCAGAATTATTCTGAATTCGGAATTATTGCCTTTGGGCGACAAATTGGCAAAGCCGGAAAGCACCACACCAAACTCAGCGCAAATCACCCGTAAAAAGCCCGCGGAGTGTGCGTAGTAAAATCAGTGGAATACCCACTCCAGTGCAGAGTTGCATAATTGCTGGGAAAGCGTACAGAGTTGCACAATTGCGCGCCCAAACTAGGAAGAAAAAAAAACAATACTTGAATCCAATTGTTTCCCCCAAGAACCACTCCTAGTTTTTGATGTTCACTCCTGCCTTTTGCAAGCCACTCCTGCTTTTTGATTCCTGCATTGGAAACACCTGAAACTCCTAGTTTTTGGAGGGTCTCCTGGAGATATCCCGGAGAACGGAAAAACAGAGAAATAACCCGGAGACGGAGGACCCAGGACAGAAACAGTTGGTACCCTTATTCTAACCTCTCTACTGGAGGACCTAGGTGTTATTCGGCGGTTGGGGGCGCTGGGGGTGTTGTTTGGTGACAAATTCAAAAGCAGATTTGAATTGGGGCAGCTGGAATTTGGGTGACTTTGTGCGATGCAAAGGGTTTTTTTGGGGTGTGTCTTAAAATAGGGGAAGCGCCAAAATAGGGGTTTCCTTCTGGTGAAACCTCAAACCGGTATCTTAAAACAAAAGCGCGCCCAAACCGTTTGAGTTGTCAAAATTAGGAGTGTTTTCGGGCTCCCCTGCGTACAGCCGGAGGCGCCAAGCTGAACGAAGACTCCCCTATTGGATTTATCAAGCTGGCGGATTGATTTGATAGGAGCAGTTTTTTCCCCAGAAGCGAAGTACTACCTCAATGTATCAACCAGAGGTTCACTCATATTTCCGACCTTCCCACCCACAAACCAAGGAAACTGACAGATTGGTCCTTTCCAAAAGGTGATATCTGAAACCAAAAAGGAATGGGCAGAGGGTGTTCGATTCAATTCGATCGATCAGGATTCTTGGATTGTCACAAGATAGCAACCCTGACGATGAGTGGTTTCCATCCCATTCACGGCATTTTCCCTAACGCTCAACCCCCATGTTTGACCCAATTTGGATGAACATCCTTGGGTAAACAACGGGTACCCCAAGCTATCCTTCACGTTTTATTCGGTCCATGTTGGACAAGTACCTCTTCCACGGGGGTTTTATCCGCTCGCTCGCCTGAATCACTCTCGTCCGAGGAGCGTGCCGGAGGAGTACAAGCCGCTGCTCTTCAAGTCGGGGACTCCGCAGCCCTTCCCTCCCCCCACACGGAAAGTGAAGCGCCCCGCGCCGGCGAAGCGCCGCTGAGCGGTTTTTGAGGATTGAGCTCCAGCGCCTCGGATGGACAGTTGGAGAGCTCTCGGTCTCGTCGTGTTTTTTCTCCGTTTTTTTTCTTCTTTTTTTCTCGAGGTCGTTGGAGAGCTCGCGATTGGTTTGTGTCCCCACCAACACGAAGAGACCCTACAGAACGAGAATCGGTTCGGCTTTTGGAATACGTTTCCAGGAATCCAGACTTTCTTTTCGAGCCAACCAGAGATTTGCTACTCTCTGATTCTGATCGGCCAGTGCAAGCACTGTTTTTTTAGGGTGAATGTGGGAGGCCCATACTTCTTACTTTGGACCCAAAGAACCGGTCCAACCTTTTGTCCGTTTTGTCTTGCCATGATTTTCCGAAGTAAATCCCAAGAAAAGCCATTGAAATCCGCAAATGGCTTTGGCTAAGGAGCCCAGAGTGTGTCGGAATCCTGACAGGGTTACTTCCTTTTCTCCCTTTCAGCCCACTCAAGGGGCTTCAAATCTGTACAGGGTGCTTGGAGTGCTGTGGAAGGCTCAGTCCAGGGCCGTTGAATACTTGGGATGCCGCCGTGGGGTGCTATTCAGTTTGGTCATGGGAAAATAGTGTTTATAATCATTCAGCCCTCGCCATATATGTGTTACAAGCAGTTCCATCAACTTGTGCCCCCATCTGTTTGCGCGGGCATGTCCGCAGTCTTCCGAAGCAAAATTCCTGGGATGTTCGCGTGTATTTACGTTTCATCCATGGCAGAAGGCTTCAAAAGCTGGCATGGAACCCAGCAACAGGCTCCGGGCATGGGTCATTCAGCCAGGTTGAATCAGGTTGTGGGAGGGAATTCACCCAGCCCCAGATGGGTTCCTTGGTCTGCTTCTCTGAACATCTGCCAAAGCCGGTTTCCGTTTTTTTTTTGTTTGTTTTTTTTTTTTTGCTTTTTTTTGTGATTTTTGCCACGGGTCCGGGTGGATAACTCTCTCCGTGGCTCTTAGGCCGCATTGCCAAGTCTTGTACAGGGAGCCGATCGGCGGCCCAGAGGCGGGGAGTTCTTGGGTTCGGGAACCCACCCGTGCGCGGAACCGGAACCCCAGACACCGAAGCTCGAAGTTTTGCAAACATATCAATGGAGGTGCACTTTGTGTCAAAATAAATCAATTTGCAAAAAGGATCGAGGTGCACTTTGTGTCAAAATAAATCGCACTGGCGATGCGTTGCAGAATTGGTTGCAAAGCAGGCATGGCTGGCGTGTGCAAGGTGCGGTATAGCAAGAAGGCTTGTATGTCATTTTTATGCATGTGGTGTCTAGTGCTGTGGCTCCCTATGCACTCGGGTGCGTCAGTACTGGAACAATGCCATGGTGAGAGTTTGTCACCTGCGCCTTCTTCGCCCCGCGGCAGTTCCTTGTTTCAGCTCTGCCTCGAAAGGCTTCATTAAAACTCAGATTCACAGGGCTGAAAAAGACCTAAGCCGGACATTTGAATGTCTGTGTTTTGGTTAGTGTGGAGCCTCCAAATGTGTGGTTCTGCTTTTGGTTATCCTTTAAACCCCACCAAGAAGCGGGTAATTGGCCTCAGCAAAATTTGACCGACCCGCACGCATCTTCCCTGCAGGCGGCTTCACGTGGGACCGGGCCACCCGCGCCCAGTTTTTCAAGAGCCTGCCTTGATTGAGACGAAGCTTGCGGTGGGATTGACATTAGGACACCTTGGGCAAATGAAGCCGCGACCTCGCAAAGAGTCGCCGCCGAAGACAAACTCGAAGGACCTTATGGACCCATGTAGGTTGTTGATGTTTGTTCTTTCCACCGACAGCTCGCAGCTGCGATCTTTCAAATGAGGCAAGCTTGTTGCAAGTTTTGGTGGCCGGACAACTGTCCGCCTTCGCCAATGCGCGACACTGTCGCAGCCGGAGGTTTCTGCAGCTCAACGTGTGACGCTTGCCACGGGGCAGTACAAGGGTTGTTTCAAACTTGGTGGCCTCCAGATTGGTTTCGCTCAGCTTTTTGTTTTTGGAAGGATGATTCAAAGAGGGATTCATATTTTATCGACCAAACGGTAGCCGGGACTTGAACCGTGAAATGCACGATGGTCGCTAGAGAACTCCTGCATGTAACGTGATCTACGGGCCTTCTCAATATTTTCTATGGGCCTTGGGCCCACAATGGACCCACATGGACCTTCAATTGAAGATTGGCAAATGGTAACTGACCACTAGGCAATGGCTTTTCGTGCTTTGAATGGGGCTTGCAGATATTTTTCTCGTTTTTTTCACCATCTCGAGGCACCTACCCCCCCAATTAATTCCGGTTTTCCCTGCGGGCCCAGAGGATAGCTGGGTGGGGGGAGTTTTGGTCCGAAAGCGGGCTGATTCTGGTTCATTTCAGGGTTGACACCGGCCCCTATATGCATAAAACTGGGGTTGATTCCAATATGGGGTCAAAATTATTGCGTGACATTCGATCCATTGCGTCCAGCAAAGTGGCCAACGCACCGCTACCGCTGGGCGCAAGTTTTTGTGTTTGCTGCAGATGCTGGCGCCTGCGGCAGAAATCCCTAGATGCCTTTCCAACGAAGCAGCGGCCAAGACGTCCTTGCCCAAAACGGATTCGACGTCATCGGCCCCTTAGCAGGGGTACACGATGCACACCAAGGTTCCTATGTACGTACACGATGCACACCAAGGTTCCTAGCCTCCCTTCCGGTGGACTGTCACTTGAAGTTTTTGGGGATCCGACCATAGCGGAAAATAGGACACAGACTTGGAGCTTTGGCTAAGCCGTTGGCTCTGAAGTCTACAACTTGTCCCATTCCCCAATCCTCAAGAATCCCAAAGCTTTGACCCTTAACCTCTGTGTTCTTCGTAGGTGAGAGGGCTTGTTCTCTTTTTTGGAATCGGACCCTCCCCGGCCAACGCAAAAGAAAGCGGTTTTCCTTTCTCTTTCAAACCAACCCCAAAAAGGCCCTCTCGAGAAAGAAAGGCCCACGTCGTGTTACCCCCCCCCCCCCCAAAAAAAAGAGAAAGAAACAGGAAATCGTTCGAAGCTTGGCGAGATAAACACATCATGGGGCGCAGTTTGTTTGCTTTTTTGGGGGGTGGGGGCTGGCAGCCAAAGACCCAAAACTCTTTGGTTTCTGGGAGTTCTTTATTTCAAGAGGGTGTAATACTAGGATTCCATCAGACATCCCCAATGGTGGGCTTCAACATCAACCTGAAGTGAGTGGTCAGGGTGATGCTTCGGGCCCGCGTCCACGTCCACTCACTCCAAAAACAATCTGTTGCTTTTTGTGGTTCGCCTTCGATTTGGTGGCTGCTTCTTACGAAAGCGATTGAATCACTTTAATCCAGGAGTTTTAGGGGGGCCAGGAGCGTTCCTGAAAACGACGATTCCTGGCACCTCTTGATCTCGTGGCATTCGGCTTCATGGGCTTTCTGTACAGTTGGCCCTTGGCTGGCGTTGCAAGAAATTTGGCGCTGGCACGCGACATGAATCGTGGTGCATGTGTATATAGTGCAACGCCGAGCAAGTGTTTTTGCTTATGGGGCTTGAGATGAAGTTCCCGAGGAACCTTAATCGAAAATGGCTCGCCGGGACGTATGACGCGATTTGACCCGTGTGTGTGTTTTTTGGGAGACCCTTCAAAATGGAGGTTTTTCTCTTGGTGTCCCTTTAAAACCAGCCAAGCAGATGATGCGGTATGATACGCTTCTCGCCGCTGCTTTGCTTGGCAAGCATTTGTCGTAGTGCCTTATCCCAGCCTGTCGCCTGACTTGATGATGTTCGGCAACGTCGAGCGCGAAATGTTCGCCCGGTGTGAGTTCGCCAAGTGCGAATCCATCTTCGAGCGCGAAGAGACTTCAACGAACAGCTGCAAGCAACACGAGGACTGATGGGCGGGGCGGGGCCCCACCACGAGACGCGTCGGAACTCTAGCTGCATGTGAACGAACTGCACCCTCTGCTAAACAATGGCTTTTGCGACCCATGGAAAAGCACCACAAAATGACTTGAGCCGTGATTCTCGCTTTTCGTTTTTTACATCTCCACGCTCAAAGAATTGATGTCCCCTTTCAGCCTGGGCTGTTTAGATTGCACAGGGCCATGTGAGAATCATGCACCCGATCGAAGCCATTACCCACACGGGTCACCCAAACGGATCGAACGGATGCCAACAGTTTGATCAGTCTCCCGTTGAAAGAGGCTCTGAATCCGGGTGATTTATAGCAATTCAGGATAAGCTTGGTTATTGGCACAACATCCTTGTACTTGGATTCCAAGCTAAGAAAGCACATCATTGGAGAGGAGTATGTTCAAGAGCTGACTGTTCAGGTTTTCGTTGGGTTTTCCTTGCGGCCCTTTGTGGTTCTTGTGTCTTTGACAGGCTGCCACTCACAAGCCCCATTTTGTGTGCCTGGCAATTGGTCGCCAAGCAAACGGGAAGCCCCACAGCCAGCACCTCCAGGCGTTTGGGCAATGAATTTTGATGAACCCCAACAGTTGGTGGACATCAATCGCCGGGTTCACTTGAGAATTCATACCATGTCCACCTTGGTCTCTTTTCTTGAAACAAATGTTGTCGTATTCGAAACTGCGTCCTGTGAATGATACCGGTGGGTAGAAGCGTGTGTGTGTGTGTGTTCCCATTTGTCAAGAGCTTCTTGGGTTCTAAATGCTGACATACGCCCAGCCGCACCCAAAGATTTGTCCTTCTCCCGGCCGCGCCTCGGGCCGCTGGATTCATGGGTCCGAGAGGATTCCAGCGATGGTGAGACGACGACGTCTTCCGCGCGAGGCAGATGGGTAATGTTTGAAGAGTGATGGCAGAGTGTTGGATCCACTTCAAAAGGACGGTTGGATTCCCCTTTTCCATCGAACAGGCGGTGGGTTTCCCAGCACAAAAAAACCAAGGTGACGCATCATGCGGCTCCCAGGTGTGGGGGTTTGGCATTGAGTTGCTGCGCCGGGCAGTTTTTGTTCTTCGTTTTTGCTTTTTGGGGCGGCTCGTCATTTTTTAAGATTGGACCCCCGAATTGACTTTCTTCCTCTTGGTCTTCTTTTCTGAACCAGCCAAATAGGGGGTGCTTTTCAACTCCAACACAAGAAGAGCCACCCATTTGATTTTTCCCAGTATTGGACTAGCGGCTGGTTTCCTACCAGCTGCTTTCTGTTTCGATGTCCAAAGTCTCCTACGAAAAAGCTTTGCAGTCGGGTGATAGTAGTTTCTCCTATCTTGCAAGCCTTGAAGTTTCAGTTTAAACCTTCTACAGACCTTAATCTTAGCTAGGTCCCCCCAGTAGTGCCTTTTGTTTTTCCTTTTCTTTTTTTTTTTTTTCGGGGGAGGGTTCCCCGACTAACATAGACTACAGAAAAAAAAGTACCCTTATTCTAGCCTCTCTATTGGAGGACCTAGATAGGACACCCCAGGAGTGCTTGGGAATGGATGCCCTTTTCTCTTCTTCTTTTTTTCTGGTGTGCGTTGGCGAAAAACTCCCAGAGCTCAACGATCGGCTTTTTCCCTGCTCTATGATAACTGTCGCTCACTCACGTGTTTCTTGCTTCAGGATGGTGAGTTTCTTGCCAAGAAAGAAACACACACAGCGGTCTCCGTGTTTGCGGGGGGTCTTTATTTTAAACTGATCCAACCAGCAAATGTTGGTGTCGTCCCGCTGAAAGCTGGGTGTAGACAAGCTTGTGATTCGGAGACGTGGCAGGTTCCACCTGCACCAGCCCTTCCAGTCAGGACCGTCCGAACGACGGGCCTGGTCTTTTGTATTTAGGGGGACGTGCCCCAAAATGGTGGTGTTTCTTCCGGTTTCCCTTTTTAAAGCCACAAGCAAGGGGCTATAGTAGCTTGGCTGCTGTTTGCTTAGATATGATCTGTCCCACTCTGCAAACACGAAAAGGTGTTTGGACAGGCGGCACCAAATTGGATGCCCAGAAACTGGGTCCGCGCTATTCCCGATGTCCAGTTTGCCCAAGGTAAAAAGGGTACCCTCACACAATGGAGGGCAGATGGAGGGGGTCAACGGCAACTCTTGTTACGAACATATAATATGGGTTTGTCTTCAAATAGGGGAACCCCCCCAAAAATGGGTGGTGTCTGTTTGGTTTCCGGAAAACCAAACCCCCAACAAGTGGTACCGCCAAAGAAAGGCACCCCCATATGGCTTTGGTCTAAAGTATCGGAGAGCCCAGTTTGGTGCTCTCATGAGACCGTGTCCAGGTTTCGATTAAAGCGGAAGCGTCTTGCTTCGCTTTCAAATTAATTGCTTGTCCAACACAGGACCTGACCTTTTGGTTTCCCCTTGTTGGTCCATTAGTCAAGGTCACAAAAGGTTAGCCTTTCATTTCTAGCTCCTTTGTGCAAGTGAGCTAGTTATGTGGTAGAAAAAGACTTAAACCATCTTAAACCTATAGGATAATCCTGGTATCCCTAGGTTTTCTGAGCTTTGCCCATTTCAACTTTGGAAAGCCAACAACTGCTCCTCCAAGAGTGCTTCAGATCCCCTGTCATTTGGGTTGAACCTGGGAATCCACTGGTGTTGTGCTACAGGGTTGCGGGTTGCCCAGGTTTCACTGAAAGCAAATGGTCAGGTTTGCAGAGTTTCAAGCTCCGGAGGTTCTTTCAGAGTGGACCAATGCTCTCCGTGTTTCCAGTGGTTGTCATTGCTCACGGTCAATCGTTCCTGCTAATTACAGTAGATACCAGGTGTTTTCCTAGGTTTCAACGGTAGGTAACTGGAATCTCCTGCTTTTGTGTTGGTTTCGGTCGCCATGACTTCCCCCCACCTGTTCGGTGCTGCTCTTTTCCAATGTTGGCAGTTCTCCTGAAGGCAAAACCCAGTTGCCCAGTGGTGCCCCTTTTTCCACTCTTTTTGGTTTCGGGCTCCCCTTTAAACTCAACCAACCAAAAAATTGGATGCCGATCCTTTTTTCCCCATGGAAATCCACTGGGCATCTGAGAAAACCAAGTGCTTGCCTCCAAGCCGCGAGGCTCAGGCGGACGACGGAGGCGAGTGCGTGGTGGTTGTGAAGTCCACTTTCATTGACGTGGACGATGGCAAGCGACGCATCAAGCGTGGCCCTCGGCGGTCGCAGTCTGCCAAACGCGTGCATGGCCTTTGGTGGAGGTGCTTTTTTTTTTCTCCGGGGGGGTGTTCTTTTGCGTGAAAACCAAAAAACACCCACCCACTTTTGCAGGCCCACCTTGGAGATGCCAGATCTGCCTGGAAAGGGTATTTTTCAGCAGCGTCCGGTCCGAAAGCTCGTCAACTCTTGGCTGCTTTGGCAACGCCTGGCGTTGTTGGCCTCAGTTCTGTTGTTTGCTTGAGAATATGTGTTTACCTTATTTTTCCCTCTTGGTTGTTTCGGCCAGCTACCGCTACTGGACATATTTTCGCATTTTTACATGCGGAAAAGCAACTGGAAGAGTTAGAGTTCAATCGTTTTTTTGTGAACATAGCACAACCTCGGCCGAAGCAGTCCCCAAACCGATCTAAGTGCTTGCCAATAGATGCTTGCTCGCTGCTGAATTGCTCGGGTGACCACTTGAGCTGATGTGGGAAAACTGCAGAGAATCAATTGCCTCGCCTACTAAAGTGCTTGATATGGGCCATTAAATATGTGAGACTTCTAAAGGGTTCCTTCAAAAGCCATGAGCGTAACTGCACGCCGGCGACCCCTCAAGGTTTCCATTCGGATGTGTCCCCATACCCGCAAAGGCTCGGACACAGGCTCATGGCGGCAGGTTTGCGAAAGAGCTCGTTACGGGGATTCTTGCCCGACCTTGTGATTAAACAAATAAAGAGCAAATCTCTAATAGGATTCTCCTGCCCAACCGTGTGATAAAAAAAAATAGAAGCAAATCTCTGATAGGATTATCTTGCCCAACCTTGTGATTAAAACAACAAATCGCTAATAGGATTCCCCTGTAACCCAATCATTTGATACCTGGGGCGCCAATTCTCGCGAGGCAGGCAAGCCGCTCCTTCACGGAGCCGGCCGTAGCTGCTGCTCGGACGGACAAAAGTCTGGGCCAGTGTGCATATGGGCCATGATCATAATATGCCAGCGGGTCCCAACTAATGTTGACCCCGGATTAATAAACCCCTGGTTGATTAATAGGGGGGTGTCCCCTTGTAGTGGGGATTCATCACTTTTGGAGGGAACACCCCCCTAATAGTGGGACGGGTTTATTAATCCTGGGTCAACATTAGTCACTGAAATGTTGTTTTTGGTGACCGTACCAACAAGGGCATTTTGAAAAAAGGGCAAAAGAGCCGAAAAGTTGGAACCCAGGTTCTGGTGGGTGTGTCTTTTTGTAGGCAACCCAAAAGGCGAAGCGTTCAGCCAAAGGAAGTTCCTGACTAGAACCCCACCAAAACTGTATGCATTGGCCAAGGCTGCTTGGAGCAGGGGTTGCGATGTTTACAAGCACCAAGGGCGCTCAAAGATTTGTTTCAGCCGCAAACCTGACTAGAGGCGCGACCCTGAGTCATGTTAACCTGCACGCTCACGGTATCCGTTTTGAGATGGGCCCTGCACCAAACGAAACACTTGACCGCAATTTCACTGGGTTGGGCCCAAACACAGGGGGCGGGTCGAAAAAGTACAGGGTCCCCTAGAATAGCGTTTGTTTGTTAAGGTTAGTCTTTTGGGTGTGGCTGTAAAAGTAGAACTGAAAACCACCCATTTTGAGCCTCCCTATTTTAGCATGTATATATATATATATATAGACCCTTGATGTGCCAGCTGGGGGGTTCCTTGCCCAGAGTTTGCAATCAACAGGCACTCAGGCGAACCTCGGATACGTGTATCATTTTTACCAGCTACTTGGAGTAAGCGACTTCTAGCAGATGTGTTTTGGTCTATACAGAGTAGTGCCGACGTAGACACGTTCTTGTAGTTACACATATCATTGATCTGCATAGGCTGTTCAGTGGCAATCCTTCATCATCTTGGGGATACGACAATAATTGGTTGTGTGTTCCCAATAGGGATCCTGGAAACTCGGATGGGCCAATCCTCTATATTTTGTCATTTCGATGAATCCGGTGTGTCATGGTCCCCGCATATATGAACTTCTTACTTTCCCTTGATCAAGTTCTCCAAGGTGTCCTGTTCCATTTCACCATCATGTGTCGATCCCTTTCGACCTCCATGTTGAGAAACTTTCAGAAATCGCCGTAGTCATGCCGTGTCAGCTTCCGCTGAAATCGGGGCTGAGGTTCACCCCATTGAGACGGGCCCACCCAGTTACGAGCCAGGGAAGTTCAGTGATGAGCAGGCAGTCGACGAGTCGGAGTTTGGAAGCCCCCAGCCCACAAGAGTTTCCCGAAGTCTTAGGTCAGTTTCGGTTGAAGAAAACCGGACCATACTGGTTTGTGGATTTGGCCCAGCTTGCAAATGAGCCAGGAGTTGCTTGAGATTGAGGCACTGGGGGGAAGGAATCCTCAAATGTTGCAGAACGTTGCACCGAACGCCTTTCTTTAGTCGCTCCGACTTGTGGTATTTCTGTAGGTGGAAGCCTCAAAGCCACATGCAGCCAGACCTGTTGAATTTGCCCATGCAAAGGAATTGTTTCGTCAATACCCCGCTTTGAAAAGGTCGTGGATGAGTTTCAGGGCGAGCATTTTGGCCATGGCAAAGAGGCTCGAGGAAAATGGGACGAGAGGCCCCCACCTTTTTCAACCTCATGCCATACATTGAGGAGCAAGCCTTGTTGGTGGGTTTCACGAAAAACGTTCAAGCCCGCCATACTGTGTCTCTTTGATGCGTGAGTGAATCAATATCCACAACAGAACCAACAAATTGGCTCTCTGAACATTATACTTTTGGACAGTATACTTTCTACCTTTGGACATTAAAAGGGTGGCTCTTCTCTCATCTCTGGACATTTTACCTTTGGCTTTCTGGCTGTTCCATGTTTTTTAGAGGGAAGCCGACAGCCTTCAACCGCTTGAGAATGCGCAGCTTGAAGGGAGCGGCTTGTTTGGAAGCTGGACCGTGTCAAAACGAGGCACCCTCCCCCCAAATATATATATATATATATACACATACACATAATATTATAAACAAATGTGGAGTTCAACGGGACGGCAAAGGAAGACGGAACACCTCCTGCGATCCATCCAGTTGTACACAGCCAAGCTCGACCAAAGCCTTGAACTCAACAACAGGTGCACAGGCAGACAATTAATTCTGCCGGTCTGTTTTCTCAACCTTTGAGGGCTGCAGCGCATCTCAACACACTTTGGTCTCTATTCATCAGCAAGCGTGGTGCCCCTTGGATGTCTTCGTTCAAGGTTAAACACACAAAACGTCCAACCGGGTGACGCTAATCTGCAGGGTACCACCGCCCACATTCCACCGCGTGACGTCCGCTCCGTCCGCTCCGTCCGCGTCAGGCGGAGGCGGAAGAGAGGCAGGGTGGCGGTGCCGAGGGTTTTGTTTGGTAGTGGTCTCCGGTTTGCGGTCGGCTTCAGGTTTTGGACCAAAGGAGCGGTCACATTCACGGAGCCCGTCGACCCGGATTCCATGTCGGTGAAGAATTCCCTCGTAGATGGGACTCATACATCTTCCGGGGGTTTGTGAACCTGGAAGCTGGAGCGTTTGTTTAAAGCTTTTCACCTGTGATCTTTAAGGATTCGCTGGAGGATTGGAGCATTGTACAAGCACTAGGCATGTGTTTGATTGCATCTTTGGGCAACTGATTCCCCGCGGAACCTTTGTTTCTTTACGGTTTAGGGTAGGTGTTCTTTCAGGCTTGGCACGCAAGCTGCAAATTAGCAGCTTGAAGTTCCCACACCAGATAGAGCTACAATGAAAAAGCCAGGCAGCTACGTCGCATGGGCCAATGGGTGTTTACATATTTTGCTGTTTGAGGGTCTAGTTGGGGAGTAAAACCACACCTACTGACATTTGTGCCCACGGGCAAAAGGACCTCCCTTTTGCTCATTGATGTATTGAAGGGGTACCTTCCAACAAATCAGAGGAACAGAAGGGGAGGGAATTCATTCCGGATAGACCATAGAGTCCCACCCCACCAACCCCCTGGCCCCTAGTAAGGGTTTCAGAGTCCAGTGTGTTTTGAACGTGTGCAGTGTGGGCATTGTCTTCGAGGCTGTGTGAAGCGTATTCCAAGTTCTTCAGGTTCCACGGTGAGCGTTCTCCGCTGTGGGCATTGCTTAGTTGCGCACTATAAAGCTGTGCTGGAGAGAGAGAGAGAGAGATAGCGAAGGAGGGGGAGAGAGGTGGAGATCAGGAAAGGGAGCGAGGGAGGAGAGAGAAACAGGGAAGCATGGCGAGTGTGATACTTGCTTCATACACCGCCCATGCCCAAAGGACCTGGACACTCAGGTCAGACCCGGCCAGAGCTGGTGGACTCCCAACATGGTGGGTGTTCCTGTTGGTTTCCCTTCAAAACCGTCCAACAGGGCTACCTTGGCGTACCATCAGAAAAGACACACCCATACTACATAAATCATCCAAAAAGAGGTACCTTACCATCAAAAAACGACACACCCATTCATAACTTTAGGCCTACATTTAAATCTAAAGTTTGTCCCGGAGCCTAATCAACCGAATCCTGGATCAGTGGCAGCACCTTCGCTCCGAGTTGGACCCACGCTTTGGTTTTGGAAGGATGACCAGTTTTTTGTAGAGGGTAGAACCAGTATGTCATCTACATCCATGTACTTTCCCTTTCTCCACATTGTCCTACATCATCCTCATGCATTTCCCCTTCCCTTTGTAGTTTCTGCATATTGTCCTGCGTGTGGGCATTGTTTTTTTACCCTCAAAGTAAACCAACCGAAGGCTTTTGTTTCGTCTTCGCTTTTCCCAACCCCCTTATTTTAGTATTTCAGACACCTCCAATCTCCCCCGCAGCCGGCAACTGAGCTTCCGGTCACATCGCCAGGGAGCGCATTGAGCAGGAACTCGACGCCTCGCAGCGATCAGTCAACTTGGGGTGGTTTGTGAGGGGGGCGGAAAACGAAAAGAGGGCCACCAATACCCCCCCAGCCGCCTACATGGCTGTGGTTGTCAAAAACCCAATGGAGTCTCATTTTGGGGTAGTAGGTGCACCACTTTTTGTGAGGATTGGGATGTTCACTGGGGGTACTCGCTTTTGACCCATGGCCACATATACCTTGCTCTTTAACTTGCCTGGATCCATGAAAACCTGCACAGGGAACCAAGGGAACCGGCCTTTACATGGTGGGGTAACTGTGATCCACGCTGGCTGGTCCAAGAAACGGACGGCCATCATGGTTTGGTTCTCCAGTTTGTCCGTTTCGCACGTTTGAAAAGATGTCCGGCCCGTCCTGTTTGGCATTTGGGATGTCCCGACAAGAGAGGTAAAGGCGATGCCGGCAAAGGGCTCCTGACCGCGTTTTGTCCAAGACCTCTAAGGGCTCCTTGCCTTGTATTCCTCAAATGCCCATGATACACATATGTATATATATATATACACAGAGATATATCATATATAAGGTATACATCAGTTTATGTACACTTTGTTTTGTTTCAGTTCTTTTCTAGATAGCCACAGCTGGGAGTGGTTGGGTTTGTGTTCAGGCGACATGGGGCTTCCTCATCCCCGATCGCAAGCCCTGCGAATTGGCCAATTCGTCGTTTCGAACTTCCCCAAAGCAAAGGGCACCAGGGTTGCGGGATCAAGGGGTTTCTCCAACCACTTCTGTGACACAAGGGCATCTCCCCCTGAGGGGTTGGTCTTTGGGAAGCCCTTTCTTGTTGTATCACAGAAGTGGTCATTTTACACAGCCCTGAAGGGCACAGCACTTGTTTTACTTGTTTTTTTCTCCAAGACTCCCTATTTGATCTGTTCTAGATACGTGAGCAAGGGTTGGTAACAAAAAGAGAGCCTGGACATGTCTTGGGTCTTGGGGCATCGCCTTTTAACTTTTAGCAGGGCTTTGCTTTTTTGTGTGAGATGGAGGCTTGAAAGGTCGCATTCTGAAGCCCAACAGCAAACAAAACCAACCGTGAGGCCTGTGACGCTATGATTTCTCCAGGATCCGTTTGCCCGAGAGAATCTCTGACAGCTCACGCCAAGTTGTAGACTCGGCGTGCTACGCAGATGTTGCGTTTCTTAAGGTTAGCTCCCACAGGTCACCGCAATGGTCATGGGTTCTAAGATAGGGCTACGAAGTCGTATGCGACCGAGAACTTTAGGAGTGACCCCGTGAAAGATCGGGTTCCGTGAGTGAGCGACCCGGTTGACCCCACTGAGATTTATGGTCCTGTTGGGTCTGTGAACATTTGTTAACATTCATAAGTTACCCATGGTTTGTGGGCCCATTGGTCTTTGGGTAGAAAGGGGCCCGGGGAGGGAGCTCATGGTGGTAATCCCCAAATAGGTTTCCCCTTAAGGCAACCCCCAAGTAGCCCAGGCTGCGATCGGAACCGTGGAACCTTATGGCAAAATAAGGAGCCCCAAAAATGGATCTCAGGTTTCCGGTCGGTCTCCCTTTTAAGCCACCCCAAAAAGTGTTCCACGATCCTCAAAGCGTAATGTGGCTGAGAGCACGAGCCGACTGAGAGAGTGTTTTTGTTTGTTTTTTTCCGTCTGCATCTCAGGACACGCAGGGTCGAACCACCGTGATGATGAGGAACCTGCCGAACAACTACACCAGGCGGCGAAGCTAAGATGGTGTCCAAGCCCAAACCAAGGACCCCAAGAAAAATTGGGGAAAGGTTACCCTGCAACTCACATGCCACCAAAAAGGGGGCTAAGAAAAAGCCACCTTTCTTTTTTCCTCCGGGTTTTCATCGTTCAAATTGGGTCCTTGCCCATTCTTTTACCGGGGGCAAGAAACTGTAGGGATTATACCTATCCCATTTTATGGGATTTGCCATCGAGCGAATGAGAACCTCCGCGCCCGCGAGGGAATCTTTGAGTCAATTTGTTGTACGGTTGCCGAATGAAGGGCTCCATTTCTGAAAAGCTACAAATGAGCCACAATCAAAACTCGGGCAAGTGAAGGTTGGTAAGGGACAGTCCCAGCCAGAGTTAGTTGCGGCCTCCTTTGTGGTTCTTTACATTGGTTTGGGTAAGCAAATGGAAGTAATCCAGCTTGCGGTTTTCTGAATTGGTTCAAGCCCAAACTCACATGAAAATTCCACTTCTGAACACTACGGTGTCACCGTATGACTTGCAGATCTGGGAAAACGTCAAAAGGTATGCATGCCTTCAAAGAAAGTCAAGCTCTGAATTAATAGCACACATATATGGCACAATTAGGCACATAGGCGCTAAGGCAAAATACTTGCCAACAGAATTCACCAGCGACCGTGATTTCAGGAGGACTGTCTTACTTGAGTCATAATCCAAACCTGGCATTAGAAAGGTCTACCCAATCCAGTTAAAGAATAAAAAGGCGGCCGCAGCTATGTATTGTTGAAACTGCATCTTACTATCCTTCATCTACCCAGGTTTTGATTGTGGCCCGCTTGTTCTCCCTGAATGTGAAACTGCGCTCTGACTATCTCTCGGATTGTGTATGCATGTGTGAACATCGAAGTCTTCCTATTTCCTCCTCACATGAACCATATTGATTCTCCCATCGAGGAAACATCTTTGGATGTGACAACGCGCCAGTTTGTAAACCGAGCCTTTCTTAGCAGTATCCTTCGAGATGTTTGAGAAAATTCCATGGAATATCCCCAAATGATGGAAGCCAAGCCCTGATTTGAGTTACAATCAAAACATGATATTAAAATGCTGTAAGAATATGTTTTTGTTTTTTTTTGATGCGTCCTTTTTGGTAAAGTGAATCTATCACTACTGGACATATGTATCTTGTTTCTAGGGCGCTTAAGCAAATGGAAGGTTGTGGTATGCTTCTCGGCAAGGCGCATTCTTTGCTCGCGCGGGAGGGAAACAAAAGTTTGGGAATGCCTGTTGATACAACGGGCAGCTTAGCGTGGGTTGCTGCCTCACGAAGGCTCATCGTCTGATTTGGGCTGGTGAATGATGACACAATATCCAGATAGCTGGGGTGAAACTGGCAAGATGCGTACTTGCCGCTTTCGACCGTCGCCCATCGAGGTATGGACTGGAGGCTGCGTTGTTTTGTTGTTTTCCATTCGTTCTTTATTTCTTTCTTTCGTTCTTTCTTTCTTTCATTCTTTCATTCTTTCTTTCTTTCCTTCCTTCCTTCCTTTTGTTGTCTCTCTCTCACTCTCTCTCTCTCTCTGCCTTTGCACGGTGTTTCTCTCCTTTGTCTTGAACTCTCAACTCCTCCCTCCTGCTGCACCACCCCTCACAATGCACAGGGTTGTTTGCGTGCTTCTCACCGGTCCATGGCCGGCGCGCGCGCTGTCAAAGGGACAGAACAACCGATTGGCAGCTCGGCTTTCGCAGGTTTGGGCAACCACCCATCAGTACTCTCGACGGCTCTAGGGGATCGTGGGATGCCGATGGGCCGCCCGGATCGCCAGGGACATGTTCCTGAACATGCTCAACTCCAACGGCTTCGAGGCGCCCAGTCGGCGCAAAAAAAAAGCGTCAAAGAGCCGTTCAAGTCATTTGCCTGACGCGTTGCTTTAAAGTTTGCCTAGTTGAACAAGGGACAGGAGCATGATATTGGTAGTTGATTTGTGACGCCAAGCAGAGATCATGAAGGCGGCAGGGATGCGAAGAAAGCCCAGGGGATCTATACCAATCGTACAGGATCGGTCTCGTTGCGTCCGGCCATGCCCTTAAGGTTCTTTGGTTTTCCTTGCCTTGCCGTTTACCACTAAAATGGCTTCCATTTGCTTAAGCCAGGTAGAAAAATGAGAAAATATGTCCAGTAGGAATACATCCCCTTTACAAAACCAAGAAGGGAAAATAACAATCCTTTTAAGCAAACGGAAGTTGGTATTGGAACATTCTATGCTTCTCCACCCTCCGCAAGGCGAAGCTTGGGCAATGCCAAGCTAGTCCCAAAGTGAGAGCGCTCTGGTTTTCGGAGAGCTGGGATCTGTCACATACCACCTGCAGTTGATGCAACCGTGATAACGTAACCACGATAGTATGTGAAGAAGGCAACACTACATTCATGCCGGATGCGGATGAGGTGGTTAGTTTCGGATTGAGATGAAGGGGATGTTGGTCCAGTTGGCCATCAAAACACATATGGATATGGTCTAGTTCCCCCAGTAGTGCCCTTTTACTCTTTTTTCGGGGGAGGGTTTCCTGCTAAAATAGACTACAGAACAAAGTTGGTACCCTTATTCCAACCTCTCTACTGGAGGACCTCAGTGTGCTGGTGTGGTCCACGAAAGGCCTTTCCGGGCAACCCGCAGGCTCGCTACGACTTCATCTATTTGCCCTTCGACTTTGGCCGCTACGCCAACTTGGGCTATGCCTTTGTGAACCTGGTCGACGACAAGGCGTGAGCCTGTTGGATGACACGCGAGCTAGGAGGGTTACGTCCGACTTTTCTGGGTGGCTCCCAGCCATCCGGTTCCTTAGCTAAAAGTTCAGTGGTGGGATTTCCACTTAACCTACCAAAGGTTAAACTTTTAGCAGGGTCTCTGAAGGCAGCCCAGTTTTGGAGCTGGAAAGGAAAGTCAGATGTAGAGAAGCTGAAGCATTTGTGCTACGTCCTAGCACTGGTTGCTAGCTATGCCCCATGTGGTGGTTTCAAGCATCACCTTTTGCCAATGTAAAGCACATGTCCTGAAATTCGTGGGTTTTTCGTGTTGGAAGTATAGGCGGCTATAGGGAGCCCTTGAATCAACTCCAAGTGTGAAGCGCTTCGCTTGCAAGGCTCCGAGATATTTAGGTTGTGTTGGCTTCAATTCAAGGCATGCAAAAGTGGGAGGGCTTCCCATGAATGCACTTCCTGAATGTCTAGGCTCGTATGGGAGCCAGTCACGCACTTGCTTGGCGTATTTTGGCGCACACCAAATACGGCCATTGGAAAGTAATAGTTTAACTTTGGGCAATTCGCAGAGGCAGGGGCTCAAACAACTTGTTCCGACGAAAGCGCCTCAGTCTGCATTCCTTTCACAGGTTTTTTTCCACTTGATGCTACCCGGCAGTATCGGTTGGCCATGAGCGCCGACTCTTTCAATTCCTCTTGTCCCAGAGGTTTGCTTGTTTTGACTGTTTTGAGCTCCGCCGCTTTTTCCCATTGCATCGAATTTGCAAAAGGGGACCACTTCCGCACAGGGGGCCACTTCGGCAAATGGCGGTGGTGCTTTTGGCTTCCCTCTAAGAAGGTGACAAGGCCAGCCTCAGAAAACCGCCCTTCGGATGTATTGCATGCCATTACTGAAGACAGGCCTTCCAAGGGCTGTCAGATGGCTGGATCGAACTCAGACGTTGGTTCTTGAAACGAGAAGTACATTCCCCTCACTTCCTGGGTTCCTGGCCTTTTCAGCTTTTTGGCATTGGACCATTTTAGGTGGTAAACAAAGTTTAGACTGTTTTTGGCACACCCACGCGATCGGAAGTGAGAACCGTATGCCAAGGGTCCTGTGATTGAAAGGTCACCTTGGCCCATGTTGATTGGGGTGACGACAGAAGGAAGAATGTCAGGAACGGTTTATTTCTTGGGCGACCAACCCAGAACATAGTGGAAGAATAACCATATCAGCTGTTCTTAGCACACCGCCAACGCATTTTCCCCAGTTTGGTCTATCATATCGGTTTAACACGCTGCCAAAGCAGGGACCCTCATTACGACGGCAAATAATGCTCGTTTTGCAAAACCGAATAGTGGGACGCTGTTGTTCATCCCCCTGCTTTGCTGACCCTGTGTTTACTTGGCTTTCAGGTCCACAAAGGAGCTTGGGGTCAAACTTGGTGTGTGGTTTCCTTTTGCTTTCTCTACGATCAAGCGAGTGTGGCCTGAAACCAACCAAACGATGTGACCATCCGGGCCCTTTGTCCGACGGCCGCGGAATCGGGGAAGCCAAATTGGGGACCCGGAGGAGAGTCTGCAAGTGGGCGAATTCTTTGTTGGTCCTTTAAAACCATCCATCCAAGGGTGCCTGCAACAGACAGGACCCCATATTGATGATCCAGGAATGTGGGCCTTTTTTCTTCTTGACGCAACCGCATATGTATTTTCTGACCATGAAAACAAGCACCAGCCTAGTGGTTTCTACACAACTCCAGGCCTCAAACCGGGAAGACGTCAACAAATACGTTTCTACAAAAGCAAAGAAGTGCAAACCAATTGTAATTGGCCCCTGCCTGCTTTCCACGCCGCCAAAAAGGGGGGGGCCTTTTCCCGGAGAAGCGCGCTGATGATGAACAAATCCGAGCGGCTGACCGCGCGCATGACAGGCGGTGCGTCAGTTCTGGCGGGTCTTCCAGGGCTTTACGGACTGGGTGCTGCCCACGGCCAAGGCCTCCCTCGACTCGACTCGATCCGGTTGGCTCGATTCGTTTGTTTCGAGGGGGTCAGGTAATCTGTCAGCTTGGTGGATTTGGATTTGAAGTCTTGGTTCCTCCCTCGATTCGAGGGGTTCAGGAGACTCCGTCAGCTGGGTTTAGGATTTAGATTTGGATTGGAAGCCTTGAATGGTTTTTGTAGAGTGTAAATGGGAATCTAGCCCTTAACCACAAATTAGGAGGAAGCTGAGGGGGGGAATGAGTTGGAATGACCCCAAGACAAATAATCCATGGTTTCGTGTTTTTTTTCCTTTTTTTTCTTCTTTTTTTTTTCGGGAATCCCCAAACGGTTCATTCCCAACACCCGGAAGCTTGGTCATTCCCTACCTATCGCATCGGTACCGAACCAAAGAGACTTAGGACATGGGAAAAAGCAGTTAGGGGGTGCTGGTAACTGTGTCTTGTCGGGAAGGTATTCCTTTTTGTTTTATAAAGGGGACGAAAAGGAAAAACATCTATGTATATATATATATACATATATATATATATACACATATTTCGGGGGGAGCCCTGAAAGCTGACATACCCACATGGGTTGATCAAAGGGTCAGTCAATATGGGATGACCATGAACCCGCCATACCCACATGGGTTGATCAAAGGGTCAGTCAATATGGGATGACCATGAACCCGCCATACCCACATGGGTTGATCAAAGGGTCAGTCAATATGGGATGACTATGAACCCGCCATACCCACATGGGTTGATCAAAGGGTCAGTCAATATGGGATGACCATGAACCCGCCATACCCACATGGGTTGATCAAAGGGTCAGTCAATATGGGATGACCATGAACCCGCCATACCCACATGGGTTGATCAAAGGGTCAGTCAATATGGGATGACCATGAACCCGCCATACCCACATGGGTTGATCAAAGGGTCAGTCAATATGGGATGACCATGAACCCGCCATACCCACATGGGTTGATCAAAGGGTCAGTCAATATGGGATGACCAGCAAACCGCCATACCCACACGGGTTGATCAAAGGGTCAGTCAATATGGGATGACCATGAACCCGCCATACCCACATGGGTTGATCAAAGGGTCAGTGAATATGGGATGACCATGAACCCGCCATACCCACATGGGTTGATCAAACGGTCAGGTCAGTCAATATGGGATGACCATGAACCCGCCATACCCACATGGGTTGATCAAAGGGTCAGTCAATATGGGATGACCATGAACCCGCCATACCCACATGGGTTGATCAAAGGGTCAGTCAATATGGGATGACCATGAACCCGCCATACCCACATGGGTTGATCAAAGGGTCAGTCAATATGGGATGACCATGAACCCGCCATACCGACATGGGTTGATCAAAGGGTCAGTCAATATGGGATGACCATGAACCCGCCATACCCACATGGGTTGATCAAAGGGTCAGTCAATATGGGATGACCATGAACCCGCCATACCCACATGGGTGATCAAAGGGTCAGTCAATACGGGATGACCATGAACCCGCCATACCCACATGGTTTGATCAAAGGGTCAGTCGGGATGACCATGAACCCGCCATACCCACATGGGTTGATCAAAGGGTCAGTCAATATGGGATGACCATGAACCCGCCATACCCACATGGGTTGATCAAAGGGTCAGTCAATATGGGAGGACCATGAACCCGCCATACCCACATGGGTTGATCAAAGGGTCAGTCAATATGGGATGACCATGAACCCGCCATACCCACATGGGTTGATCAAAGGGTCAGTCAATATGGGAGGACCATGAACCCGCCATACCCACATGGGTTGATCAAAGGGTCAGTCAATATGGGAGGACCATGAACCCGCCATACCCACATGGGTTGATCAAAGGGTCAGTCAATATGGGATGACCATGAACCCGCCATACCCACATGGGTTGATCAAAGGGTCAGTCAATATGGGAGGACCATGAACCCGCCATACCCACATGGGTTGATCAAAGGGTCAGTCAATATGGGATGACCATGAACCCGCCATACCCACATGGGTTGATCAAAGGGTCAGTCAATATGGGAGGACCATGAACCCGCCATACCCACATGGGTTGATCAAAGGGTCAGTCAATATGGAGGACCATGAACCCGCCATACCCACATGGGTTGATCAAAGGGTCAGTCAATATGGGAGGACAATGAACCCGCCATACCCACATGGGTTGATCAAAGGGTCAGTCAATATGGGATGACCATGAACCCGCCATACCCACATGGGTTGATCAAAGGGTCAGTCAATATGGGAGGACCATGAACCCGCCATACCCACATGGGTTGATCAAAGGGTCAGTCAATATGGGAGGACCATGAACCCGCCATACCCACATGGGTTGATCAAAGGGTCAGTCAATATGGGATGACCATGAACCCGCCATACCCACATGGGTTGATCAAAGGGTCAGTCAATATGGGAGGACCATGAACCCGCCATACCCACATGGGTTGATCAAAGGGTCAGTCAATATGGGATGACCATGAACCCGCCATACCCACATGGGTTGATCAAAGGGTCAGTCAATATGGGAGGACCATGAACCCGCCATACCCACATGGGTTGATCAAAGGGTCAGTCAATATGGGATGACCATGAACCCGCCATACCCACATGGGTTGATCAAAGGGTCAGTCAACCAGGGAAGACCATGAACCCGCCATACCCACATGGGTTGATCAAAGGGTCAGTCAATATGGGAGGACCATGAACCCGCCATACCCACATGGGTTGATCAAAGGGTCAGTCAATATGGGAGCACATGGGTTGATCAAAGGGTCAGTCAATATGGGATGACCATGAACCCGCCATACCCACATGGGTTGATCAAAGGGTCATCAATATGGGATGACCATGGGTTGATCAAAGGGTCAGTCAATATGGGAGGACCATGAACCCGCCATACCCACATGTGTTGATCAAAGGGTCAGTCAATATGGGATGACCAGGAAACCACATGGGTTGATCAAAGGGTCAGTCAATATGGGATGACCAGGAAACCGCCATACCCACATGGGTTGATCAAAGGGTCAGTCAATATGGGATGACCATGAACCCGCCATACCCACATGGGTTGATCAAAGGGTCAGTCAATATGGGAGGACCATGAACCCGCCATACCCACATGTGTTGATCAAAGGGTCAGTCAATATGGGATGACCAGGAAACCACATGGGTTGATCAAAGGGTCAGTCAATATGGGATGACCAGGAAACCGCCATACCCACATGGGTTGATCAAAGGGTCAGTCAATATGGGATGACCATGAACCCGCCATACCCACATGGGTTGATCAAAGGGTCAGTCAATATGGGATGACCAGGAAACCGCCATACCCACATGGGTTGATCAAAGGGTCAGTCAATATGGGATGACCAGGAAACCGCCATACCCACATGGGTTGATCAAAGGGTCAGTCAATATGGGATGACCATGAACCCGCCATACCCACATGGGTTGATCAAAGGGTCAGTCAATATGGGAGACCATGAAACCGCCATACCCACATGGGTTGATCAAAGGGTCAGTCAATATGGGATGACCAGGAACCCGCCATACCCACATGGGTTGATCAAAGGGTCAGTCAATATGGGATGACCAGGAAACCGCCAACAAAATATGTGTTGCCACATGGGACAAGTTAGGAATGGGTATTTCGGGGGCCGAAGCTTCGGCAGATTGAGGCCCCAAGAAGTCCGAATCATGTTGGCGTGGGGAATGGTGCCATCGGTGGTAGGGATCAACTTCAGCCATACTGTGGATGGACGAAATCCGTTCGCACCACTTTGAAACCATGGGAAACCACTGTTTGGTGGTATTTACAAGGGAATCATCATTCCAGGGTTTCTTAGGTGGTGCAGGATTTCGTCCATCCACAGTATCCATTCTTCCCCAGAAGTAGCTCCCCTTCTTGAGAGGTTTTTTGCTTCTTGTTGTTTTTTTTCTGGAGGGCTTGAGTTCATTTGAGTGGATGCAAACAACTGCGGCAAAGTGAGGAATCCAGGAAGCCTAGACTTTGGGATGTCGAAACTATGCTGAGGCTGGTGGCAATCTGTTTCAACAGGTGGCACCAAAGATGTAAAACAATCTCACACACACATGCACAAAATACACTGAGGAGACGCGCCCCGTGTTTTCATCTAAAAAAAAGGCTCAGACACCCGCTGGATTGACTTGTGGAGTGGCCTCCTAACACAGGGGTCGAAAGGATACATTCAGGCCAGTTCACAAATCACTTTTGCCCTCTGTTGGGGAGGCTCCGAATCCTTGTAAAGCAATTGTTTCGGCATGTATCCTTCAATTGGGTTGCTCCGAGCTACACACATTCAAGGCCCAAAATTCCCAAAACTATCTGCTGTCCTGTTGTTCCCCTGCCAATTTTGTGCCAGGGTCGGAGCAACCCTACTGAACCCCTGCAGAACGGCACGTTTTTCAGCCATGAATCTTGGGTTCCCAGGTCCCCCAGTAGTGCCTTTTACCCTTTTTTGGGGGGGAGGGTTCCCCTACTAAAATAGACAGCAGCAGCAAAAATCGGGTACCAACTTATTTTTGAATCTCAAATCTGGAGGACCTAGGTTCTGCGCGCTGCCGCGGACCCGGCGGATTCTTTTTTGCCTCGCTCCGCGAAATCGGCGGATTCTCGGATTCTCGGAGCCGCGCGCCGCGGGCCGCGAGGTGTGCGCGGTCACCTGGAGCAGCCCACACCAGGGGCTCGAGGCCCACGTGGAGCGGTACCGCAACAGCCCGGTGATGCACAAGCCCGGGCGCCCGGAGAAAGCGCAAGGGGGAAACCGGAGAAGCAACCGGGAGGTAAAATGGCGGCGGTTAGACCCTGGTTGAATGCCTTTTGGTTGGTAGGTGAATGCACCACCCCTTTTAGAACCTATTTTAGTGGTTGGATTGGGATGTTCACTGAGGGTACGATTTGGCTTTTGACCCATGGTATTGGTAAATGAACTAGGTCCCGCAGCAATTGGTGCAAACTTTTACCCTTTCTGTTTTGGTTGGGAGGGTTCCAAACTACTAAATAGACTAAAAGAAAAACATGGTCCGACTTATTCTATCCTCTCTACTGGAGGACCTGGGGAAAAACACCCCTGCAACTCGAAAAGAACACTAACTAGGCGGCCATGGCGCTGTTTTTTCCAGATGGCTTTGTTAGCTCTTTGTGGGAAGCTTCTTTCGCATCACAGAACCTTGGTGTTTCTGAAACCTCTTCCTTTTGCATTCTGCTTGCGACGGGCATTATGTCTCAGAATCCGTGGCCTTTTCCCCAGAAGTGTCCCTTGCCCCCCATGATTTGACATTTTCCAGGAACCCCAAACGGGATGTTTGGTATGTTTCTCCGGACCTATTCAGCACCCAGTGGCTCGGCCTACAGTTAGAGCTGATTTCAAGAGATCCAGCGGCGTGCTGAGGAGCGTGCCTTCCGAGTACAAGCCCTTGATTTTCAAGGAGGGCAATTCCGTGGAGTTTCCTTCTCCCACCAGGACCTTTCGCATCTCGGAGCGTTTCGCTCGCAACGTTTGCGCCATTTGCGGCTTAGAATATTCGGATCGATCGGATTCGCTGAACATGGGCTGTTTATATCTACATACATATATATGACACATATGGGTATGTCTTTTTTTTAGGGGGAACCCCCAACACCAATGGTGGGTGTTCCTTCTAGTGTTCCTTCAAAGCAGACCCATATATGCATATATATATATATGTATGTGGTACCCCCCCTGGAAGACTCAGGTTTTCGTTCAAACAGTTGTATGTGTGCTGTAACAATGTATGCAAAATGCACTGTTCAGCTTCTAAGAATGATGCTCAGCATCAGTACTTAGTGCAATCCGGGATGTGCTGGCACGTGCTAGGAAATCCTGGATTGAAGATTGAAGATTGCAGATTAGTTGACAACTCTGGCTAAGATTCTTCAAATTTATACTTGGGCGAGTCCTGAATGTGCTAGCTCGTGCTAGCACATTTCAGTTTGACCTAAGTATGAATGTGAAGATTTCCAGAAAAGTGGTCTGAGAATCTTCAATCTTCTATCTTCAATCCAGGATGTGCTAGCACGCGCTAGCACACCTTGGATTGCCCGAAGTACATATTTGAAGAACCCCATAAAGAGTTGTCAAAGAACCTTCAATCCTCAATCGTCAATCCAGGATTTGAAAGCAGATCCTGGATTGCCCCCTGTTTTGAAAACGTTTACAGCTTTTGTGCGACGTGAGGGCAAACACACTTGGTTAGAATGTAGATGGAATTATGTACAAAAAACGAACTAACATGTACATGTAACTGCGCAAGGACACGAAGCACTTTTATGTTTGATTTGGATGACAGTGTTGCAAGTAGGATTGAGCTCCTTTCCCCCAAGTGGATGATTTGCCAGGTTTCCTTGTAAAGCAGAATTGATAAAACCAAACAGCTGTTACAGGCACGATGAAGCTGCCAAAGCATTCTTCGCGTACTACTCTTGTGCTGAAAGTTGTGCCTTTTTTTTTGAGCTGGGGCTGCCAAAGCGCGCTTCGCAGACTCCAACGTGACTTCAAGTGCACTTCGCGTTCGAGCTGTTTAACCAGGAGCTGCTATTGAACGTTGAGCTTAGCGTCTGCTTGGTCTGACTTTGCATGGAGTTGTGCGTCCTGTCAGCTTAGTTCAGAGCGTCCCCAGTCTGGCAAAAACTTGAGTTCTGGACGAAAACCTGAGTATTTCAAGCGGGGGTAGCATATATGTATGTATTATGTATATGTATATGTATATATGCATATATGTACATATTTATATATATGCATATATGTATACATGTACATATATACATATGTATAGATGTATACATGTATTTCTGTTTTTTGTGTATACATGTAGATATGTAAATATTTATATAGTATACATGTATTTCTGTATATATGTATACATGTATATATGTAAATATTTATATAGTATACATGTGTTTCTGTATATATGTCCATATGTATATACGTATGATTACATTTGATACTCAGGCTAGTTACCAACCCAACGAGGGTCCCCGAGCTTCAGCTTCTGTAGTGCCCAGCAAGGAGGCCGTAGGCGGTTCCGGTAGATACTGCATCGAGCCTTGGTGTTGGACATGCAAAATGCCTTGTCATCACGGGACACTTGATCAAGCTGTACTCAAGAATCTTGAATACCAAGTGGGCGGTTTCATTTGAGACCCCTGGGCCATCCCTTGAGTCTCAGGGGTAGGGCTCAAAGTCTGACTCCCTGGATGGGCTTTCCACTTTGAAGGGGTGACCTCAAACAAGTTCATCGCACGCATGCGGTTTGGTCCCCTTTCCCACTTCTTTGACAAGAAGCAGTGTTGCGGTGTTCTTTGCTCTTTCGTACCGAAAAAAGTCGCTTTCCAAGCGGGAGAAAAGGGCTACGCGCTTGCGGTCAACGTGACCAAGTTCGCTTGCGCAGGAGGCTAAGAGAGTTCTAGCTTCCCGTCCGGGCCGTTGGCAGAAAATCGATGGACGGATTCGGGAACCTTGCCCATTTAATTCGTGTCACACGACTGCTTGGCAGCTTCCTTTGTCGCAAGTTACAACGCCAAGAGCTCGGAAGTCCGGAGATCTCTGAAGAAGATCTTTATTTGCAAAGGGACCAGCGCCCTCCAATGACCATTCTTTTACCTTGTCCAAAGCCTGTCGTCGAAAATCAGCTTGCAGTTTGCAACGCCTTGAGCCAGCGCAGGAGGCTGAAGACGCCATGCCGAGTGATGGTTCTGGGCTGAGGCCAGCGAGCGTTTCGCGTTGAGGCATGAGTCGAATGTGTCCAAATCCCAGTTGGCTATGTGTCATAGGGGGGCCCGAACAAAGATTAGTTTCCTTTTGGTCTGCCTCTGAACCCATCAAAAAACGGGGCACCTTCAAAAACACACACAAACACACAAACACACAAACACAAACACACAAACACACAATACACACAATACACACAATACACACAATACACACAATACACACAATACACACAATACACACAAGCACACAACACACACACAACACACACAAACACACAAACACACAAACACACAAACACACAAACACACAAACGCACAAGCGCACAAGCGCACAAGCGCACACGCGCACAAGCGCACAAGCGCACACGCGCACAAGCGCACAAGCGCACAAACACGCAAACACACAAACAGACAAACACACAAACACACAAACGCACAAACACACAAACGCACAAACACACACAAACACACACAAACACACAATCACACCAACACACAAACACACACACACAGACTCACAGACACAGACACAGACACAGACAAAGGCACAGACACACACACACACACACACACACACACACCGCACACTGCACACACCGCACACACCCCGCACACACCCCGCACACACACCGCACACACACACACACACCGCACACACCCCGGACACCCCCCGCACACACCCCGCACACACACCGCACACACACACACCGCGCACACACCCCGCGCACGCACCCCGCGCACACACCCCGCGCACACACACACACACACACACACCCCGCGCACACACCCCGCACACACCCCGCTCACACAGCCCGCTCACACACCCCGCGCACACACCGCGCACACACCGCGCACACACCGCGCACACACCGCGCACATACCGCGCACACACCGCGCACACACCGTGCACACACCGCGCACACCGCGCACACACCGCACACACCGCACATACCGCACCCGCACCCCACGCACCCCACGCACTGCACGCACCGCACACACCGCACACACCGCACACACCGCACACGCCGCACACGCCGCACACGCCGCACGCGCCGCACACGCACACGCACACGCACACCCACACACACACACACACCTGCACACACACGCTGCACACACGCACACACGCACACGCACACACGCGCACACACACACACACACACACACCCACCCGCCCACCCACCCACCCACCCACCCACCCACCCACCCACCCACCCACCCACCCACGCACGCACGCACGCACGCACGCACGCACGCACGCACGCACGCACGCACGCACGCACGCACGCACGCACGCACGCACGCACGCACGCACGCACGCACGCACGCACGCACGCACGCACGCACGCACGCACGCACGCACGCACGCACGCACGCACGCACGCACGCACGCACGCACGCACGCACGCACGCACGCACGCACGCACGCACGCACGCACGCACGCACGCACGCACGCACGCACGCACGCACGCACGCACGCACGCACGCACGCACGCACGCACGCACGCACGCACGCACGCACGCACGCACGCACGCACGCACGCACGCACGCACGCACCACACACACACACACACACACACACACACACACACACACACACACACACACACACACACACACACACACACACACACACACACACACACACACGCATGCACACACGCACACACCCACGCACGCACCCACGCACGCACCCACGCAGGGACGCACGCACCCACGCAGGGACGCACGCGCACGCGCACGCGCACGCACCCACACACTTGTGTCACGCACTCAGACTCATGCACCCAGTTAGTTTTTTAGCTTTCAGGGTTTAGTTGGGGTTTCCATTTAGGGTTTGGTGGGGGTTTCCATTTAGCCCACTAAAAGTTTGACTTCTAGCGGGGGATCTGAGGGCAGCCCAGTTATGCAATTGAATTAGAGAACGGCCACTCATGTGGAATTCAATCCAATGCGAGCTGCGTCAACACCTCGAAGGTGCAGCGATTCTTCGAAGGCAAGACTTGAGTGGATTGCAACATCTGAACTTCCAACCAGCACCCAACCACTGCATGTTGGGTTTGGATTTTGGACATCGTGGGAAAGGCAGGCAAGTTGGGACCCGAGTGCCGGAAGCGTTCACTAAAATCTGGCTGCCGCAAGCTCAGTTAGTTTCGGGGGTAAACGGAGAGGGATGTCCCAAAAGAGACCGACGGGTTGCGATCGGTTTGTTCTTCTTCCTCAAGAATCACACCAGTTTGTTCCTTCTCGGATTTTCCCTGTGTATAAGCTGAGGCATGTGTGCTACCCTGGGAAGTTGGCAGGCATGTGTGCTATACCCAGGCAGGCAGGTGTGCTACCCTGCTCAAGGCCTTTCAAGGGCAAACCCAACAAGATGGCATGTGATGTTTTTTTTTGAAACGAGCATGTCTGGCACCTTGGTATCTGCGTGCCCCAATGTCAATGTATCCGGCAGGACGCCAATGGAGTCCCCCTGCGGGGGATCTGCTGGTGGCCTATATGGTCTCCTACCGGGCTAAAAGGACTGCACAGTGTCCGCCGGCCCGGTTTTTTCGGTTCCAAGTTCGGGAGAACCAGGTCTTAACATCCATTGACTCATTGACACCAGGAGTTTAAGGAAAGTCCTGGTCGCAAGACCAAGACAGACCAAGAAAGACCAAGTGTTTGTTGTTTTGCCGTGTTTTTTTTTCTTTTTCGAGGCCTCGTGCTCCCGTGGTTTTCCCTGAGTGTATCCGCTCAGCGGGCCTGCGGTGCTGGCAGTACAAGCGCACCGGGTTTCAAGCCGGATGCCCCGGACGAAATACAATCGGGGGCTCAAGAGTCTTGAGCGCCGTTTTTTGTTTGTTTTTGTCTTTTGCAACTTGGCTCACTGCACTTGAGGGGGGTCCCCCCTGAAGGCAAACCCAGCCAAATCTTCCGGCCGCGGCGCTCACTCTTGAGGCACGCCCCCTTAAGACATCCACGCGTCGCGAGGCTTTTTCCGTCTTCGCGAGCAGGCGCCAAATTCACCGGGTGCTCAATACCCCGCAAGTTGTTCCGCAACTTCCCAACAAAGAAAATATGGTTTTGGGTTGCTCGTCGCTCCGAAGCCCTTTGGTTTTGCTACACCCGCTACCTGGTGGCCGGATGTGGTGAAGTAGTCGCCGCCGGCCCAGTGCAAGGAGAAATCGGAGAAGTCACAAGAGGGCAGTGAAATCCACGGGAAAAACCGACAGACTTTGAAAGACGGTGGTCGGAATCCACCCATGTGGCACATAGGGTATCAGGCTGCCGTTTTCTGCAATACCACGGGAATCCCCTTTAAGTGGAAAAAAAAAGACGACTCATAATGGTATCAGAGAAAGGGTGGTTTTCCACAACGGCGGTGAAGTTTTAATTCCAACTGCAAACGCCTCACTCTTGCCGACCCAAGCGAAAGGTGTCCCGCGAATCTGGCGACTGTCCATTTCCTCTTGAGGCTATGTTGATCTTTTGCACAGCTGCGGGGTTGCTTATATTACTTGTTTTGATGAACACCAATGGGGCCTTGGAACTAGAGACTTCTTTTGGCTGGGTTAGACTTAATTAAGATACATCTTACATTTTACCAGTGACTCAAAGGGAAGGCAACAATTACATAATCATGTTGGGGTGTTTTGGGGGGAACATAGCAATCTCCGCTTTCCCTTGCATTCGTCATGTGGGCCGCCACATGCTCAGTTCCTTGGACCAGGTGAGCGCCTGTGCTCCAAGCGAGCCAACAGCAAATATGTGATGGTCCTTCGAGGCTCATCATATGAACAGTTTGAAATCCAATTCTCAACAACTCCATGGTATTTTGTTGATTCCCGACCCGACAGGTTTGGGGTTGCTAGGTTTCAAGTGACGTTCGACCGCCGCAACCAGCCATAACCAGCCCCTGCAGCGACAGACGGAGCTGCAGTCCGAAGCTCCCCAGTGGCCAAGCTTTTGCAACCAATTGAAACATTGACATGGCTTTTCCCACCAAAATAAAGGAAACCATCATTTACAAGGCAATGTTCAGGTGTATAATGTAAGGATCCCTGATTAGCCTAGGCGACTCAGTTGTTCAGTGGCCCCTTTTTTTCTTTTTCTTTTTTGTGGTGGCTGTCCCACTAAAAATGGTCTTCCCCAAGAAGGGTTCCCTTTTTTTCCAGGGGCACTGAACAACTGAGCTTCTTTCGAAGCCATGCTTGAGAGCTCTGAAACAGTTACTTACAGGTCTGGAGGTTGGCATCTTCCATAGGGGGTCTCATGCGCAAAGTGAACGCTAGGTCGCCCTACCCTTTTGCCAAGTTTTGACCCGGAAAGAGGAGTCACAACACAGCTGGCCCTCCAACAGCGAATCAACGTTTGTGTCAAGGGTGAACTTGCCAGTGAGACGTATTGGGGAGCCTGTATGTTTGTGCAACCATGTCTTGACTGTCAGTTGTGTTGCGCCTGTCAAATTGGCTGGCACTCAGGGATGCCTTACGAATCAAACCAGCATGTAAAATTACTGGTTGTCAATCATGCAAATGGTGTTCTTTCTGCTAACAAACATGAATGGGTTAGATTTTGTATCACATGTTTAGTCATGCTAGTTGAGACATGTGGCCAGCTCAGTGCAAGTTGGCCAGACTTCACGAGAAGGCCCATCACTCCCTGAGGCGATCATTTGGACGCATCAGCAATCAATACAAGTGGCCGGATTTGATTTGGCCGCGCGCCATCTTGGCACACGTGCACTTTTACCACAGGAGCTTGCGATGCCAAGTTGCGAGGTTGCAAAATGCATAAACCCACCATGTTCCTCGCCATTTTATGTGTTTTCGTGTTGTTTCTCTCCAGATCCCAACCGTTTGGATTCAAAGGGCTCGTCCAATCCCACGGGTTGCTTTGAAGTGAGGGATGCGGCTTCCCCCCCCTTTTCCCCCACCCCCCCAAGTGCGGGTCTTTGGTGATGGAGGGAGGCTCCAAATCCACCCTTGTGTAAAAAGACAAACAGCTTGACAAAGAGCTTGGGCTGAAATCGACTCCTTGATGACCACTAACTGAGAGCACTAAGATGGCGTGACGTTGCAGGCTTGAACCGCAAACATGCCAGCATAGCCTCTGGAACTTACTCATGAACATGGTGCACCGACTAGATTTGAACCATATGCCCAATCTAAATGCTTGTGAGACGTTCGCGGGAAAGGCGGGTGTCTACAATCAAAAAGCTAGATGTCCGATCACTTGCTCGGGGACTCCTTGTCTAACATCCAGTTTTTTGTTTTTTAATGAACCCTGCTGTGTCTTTGGTAGATGAAGGAATGGATGAAGTAAGCGCTGAAAGATTTCTTCGACGCATGGGTTCTCTGTTGCCCAGCGGTGCCCCGTTTGCTTGTTTTTTTTGGGGGGGTAAGGGTTCCTCTTTGAACTCAACCAACGGTGCCGATTCGTTTTTTCCCCATGGCCACTGGGCAACTGAGGGTTGTTTTCATGATCTTTCCAGCCCAAACAATGTATTGACGGGGAGCATCGCCAGGGCCCCTCTCTTTGTGCCAACATGCTACGGAAAACATTGGCGGAAGACCCTGCACTTTCAGTTGAAGGGATGATATATGGGTGTGTCTAAAACATGGGGACCACACGCATGGTGGAGTTCCTCTTGGTTTCCTTTAAAGCCACCCCAAAAAGGGTACCCTGAAAAGAAGACACCCACATGTTATGAAGACCCGGAACTTGGTGTCCATTTTCCGGCCTTGGCAGAAGGCATGTTTGTCACGCCAGCCAGAAAGCTAAGAACTGCGCGTTTGGGGAGGATGTCTCCTCGTTCGCCTAAAGGCACGGTGTCCGTGCCGAGCGTGACGGCAGGCTATTGGACTCTAAGAAAGAAGTCGTTAGGTTGTGCCTTTAGAACCAGCCTGATCATATCTTCTTTCAAAGGCTGAATGCATACGCCCATATATGAACCGCTAGTATGAACCCCTGGTTCATGGGTGAATTAACCCATAATAGTTATGGCTTAATTTCGGCCCCCAAAGGGTCAAACATGGTGATGGGTTCACACATGGATCTATACAGTCAGCCTTCGATTCTTTGCACACACCTTTGTAGGCGGACGAGGTCCTGCATCACTTGGTTCTTCGTACTCGTAGGGGATCATCCACCGGACATAGTGCTTCTTTTTTTCTTTTCGAGTAGTAAGTAGCAAGTAGCTCGTTGCGTTCTTAACTTCCCGGCCTTGGCCTAGATGTTTACTGGCGTCTCGCTGCCACAACCGTTGTCTACGCTTTGTTTGGCGGGTACAAGTGCACCAGAGACATGCTTGATGTTGCAGCTCACGTAGTGAGATCTGATTTATCACGCTTCGCAGCTTTGTCCAAGTTGTGGATGTTAGCATTCGGTGTCAGAGGAACATTTGCAGTACGATCACAGCACTGTCGCAAGTCGGTAGGCGGTTCAGATGAATCCAATGCCAAGCGTTGTTGGGAGAATCCCATTTCATTTTGTTGTTTTAGGGGCAACATATCGTTAAACTTGCGGCTGTGTGTGTCACTTCGCTACAGTCCAACGCGCCCGCCGGATGAAGCGCATACATGTTTTTCACTTGGCTCAAGTGTGTTTCGGCGGGGCAAAGCGGCGTCAAGTTCTTCTGGCTCAGGATTTAGGATTTAGCTGTGGCTCAAAAAATGTACCCAAAATGGCCCCTAAGTTTACGGAAACAAAAACAAACACCTGCGACACCCTACCTCTCAAATTTTGAGCCACACGCAAATGTGACTTGCATAAATAAACTCACTCCCCGAGTTTGTGGAGGACTTTATTAACTTGGGAAGTCCATCTTAGTGGTAAACAAGCAGTCACAGGACTTTTTCTGGCGAGTTCACTCGATCGGGTTTGTGAGCTGCCAAGGTAACGAACCTCTAAGGACTTTCTTAGACTTTGGGATTACACCCTAGCGGAATTGCCCCAAACAGTCCCAAAGAAACCAACATAGCCAGGCTTTATCTGGAAAAGGGCTCCCCAGGCGGATGTAATTGGAAACCCTTGGAGTTTCTCAGTTCGAAGTCTATTTGACTCGGTTCGTTTTCCGCGGAAGGGTCCGTTTCCAGAGAGGTTTGGGCGGTCTTGGATGGCCCACTGGAAACGGACAAAACAAATGGGTACGTCTTTCAACGGGGTTCCAAAAAAAACACAGGCAAGGTTTGGGTCAAGACGTCCAGTCGAAATTCTATGGTCAATTTGGCAGTGGCATCTGAGACAGGCGATTCATCGGCCTTTCTGGTTGTCCCATGTCCAACTTCAAAAAAATTGAGCGAGACCACGTGAACTTGACCATGGCTTGTCTCTTCGCGGACTCCCACGAACTTCGTCTGAATTGAGAAAAGAAAAAAGGACGGCCCAGGCACAGCCATGAAAGGAACTGGAGTTTTGCGCTTCTTTGCCGCCGCTTGAGCAGTTCCGAAAGCCCGCAGGTCCCAACACTGTACAGCCCGTTGGGGCCCTGCGAGAAAGCCACAAGCACAGCTCCGGTCGCAATGTTCCCCTTGCGAAGGCAAGAGGCGCAGACTACCAATACATATTTTGACCTTGGCAGCCACAACCTTACGGTTTGTCAGTCAAGTAGGCGAGTGGTACTTCGACCAGCTGTTCAAGGAAACTTGCTGGTTGGGCGGGTTTTATTTGACAAACCAGTCAAAGAGGGGTTTGGGCTGCAGTTTTCTTTTCGCGCCGTGCTCTCGGTGCGCGCGCTTCAGAGACTGAAAGAGATGTGTCTATGACATTGATCCGTTAAGGTCTCTGCGGGCATGGGCCACACGGGTCCCCTGTTGCTGGCCCTGGTCGATTCGATGATCAGGTCCGGGATTTGCATGGACTTCGCTTCGGCGATGGCGATTCGGCCTTGGGATCCACGTCGCAATGGAAGCAGACCGTCTTTTTTTGCATCGGCCTGCGGAGTCCACTGGAGAAGAGCAACACCCAGCTGCAATGATGCAAAAGCTGATGCAGGGTGTTGGCCCAGTCCTGCACAAGTTTTAGCCGACTCTCACAAACTGTTCGAAGGTGTGTTTTGAATAGGTTCACCTGGCCAGTGAAATCTCAAGGCCCCTGAAAGGATGGACCATGATGGACCCTTTTCAAACGATGGTATTCACCATGTGTGTTGTTAGCATAGGTGTCCGTTTTGGTTGATTTGGTTGAAAAAATCGAGGGCGATTCCTGGTTTGCCTGGAGGTTCAATCAACTAGGCCCATCTATTTTCTCAAAAAGGACACCTCTGGTTGGCCTGATGAACTGGCAAAATGGTTAGCTTCCAGTGAAACTACAAAGAGAACGCTACGAGAACGCTAGGAGAACTCACTGGCATATTGCCCAAGCGAGATAGACGCATCATGAAGAGGCAGATTCACATAAGGCTGTGGGTCGAAAATAGCTACCCAAAATGGGTTTTTGGAAGTGGAAACATGGACCAAATCCCGCGCAACCCCTGCTGTTTAATTTTGAGCCACAGCCACATCATTGTTCGACCCGTTGAAAATGAGCTGACTGCCATAAAGCTGACGGCCGGATCCCGCGCCAAGCTGCCCATGTCCGATTTCTGCAAGCTGTGAAAAAGTGAAGGAGCCGCACGCCTGCAAGCAAGCCTGGGTGCAATTACTACATGTGGCTGCGGGTCAAAATCAATGGGATCCCATTTTGGGGTAGGTGCACCACCCATTTTGGGCTTTATTTTAGTGGTTGGATTCGGATGTTCACTGGGGGTACGATTTGGGTTTTGACCCATGGCCATGTGTGTATGCGTTTTGACCCATTTCTGTGCAGGTGTGTGTGTGTGTGTGCGCGTTTCTCTGTGTGTGTTTTCTCTGCCAGGCTGAGAACGACCTCCATGGCCCCCAAAGGACTGTCAGTCTTGTTGCTGTTTGTGGACGGCTCAAAACCAGGATCCCCAGAACAGTTTGTGTTTTTTGCTTTTTTATCGGATTTCTTGGAAACCACACCAAACAGTGCAACTCCAGCTCAAAAAGGAGACAACCTTGGTGTGTCCACACACGTTTGACAGCCCCAAGGCCGACGCAGTCAGCAAGGCGGGCTGTGTTTACTGCCGTCTTGGCCGCAGTTTGAAGACTTGTGTCGGGTGATCGAACATCGAGTTTGGTGATGCTCAGTTATATCCGTCATTTTGCGAAACTGCCCTGCACAGTGAGTCTTCTTTGGTGGGGTGGTGTTTAAAGGGGACCTGCAAGCAACCGGGCGGGTCAAAACATTGCTTCGGGTAGAGACTGCATGTGTTACGCTTCAGAGGGAAACCAACGGAAAACCAGAAAGGGTTTGGGGGTCCATCTCCAGAAAGACAAGCCACCGAAGTAGAATCTGAACAGGTCCTCGCTTCGGTGGAATGCAGCTGAGTCCCTTTCAAATTGAGCAAGCTAAAAAGGATGCCATTTTTTTCCCATGGCCACTGGGCATCTGAGCTATAGACACTGCAATCCAAATTCCATAACACTCGCATTGAAGCAAATAGGCCACAAAAAAGGGCACCCCAAGACGAACCACCCACGTACATTGAGTCAACCTGAACATGCAATTGTCTGCTGAAATTGCAGAGCGGTTGGATTCAGAAACCGGTCCTAGCTCAAATTTGGCCGTTGGCCGGGCTCTATGGCTATCTGATACCTTTGGCCTAAGGGTTGGAAAACAGTTTGGATGCGCTTCTTGTGGATGTCACCCGTGTTTCCCTCGTAGTCTTTTAGTACTCTGTTATTCTACAGGGGATACGCAGATTCGCCCCATGGTTCCGTTGGCCCGCAAGTTACGGCCGTTGGGTTTGAGTCGCTACTTGGAATGGGATTGAAACGGATGTGAACATGTCAGAGGCGACTTGGATCCCCTTAGGGCATACCACCCCGCCCCTTATGAAGATATTAAGGCGTTCACACGGAATACCCAAACCTTCTTTTTGGATCAGATGTGTTTTTGGAGTTACTTCTATTTGGTGTACGCCAGGAATCAACCAGCCAGTGACCCGATTTCTCCTGGCGATTCTCGCTTGTCCTCCGTGATGTTTCTTCTTGCTTCTTTACGGTATAGTTCATCACCTCACCCAATCTATTTTAGGTATTGTCGGATAGAGATAGAAAGATGGAACATCACCCAAATAGATGGAACATCCCCCCCCAACTATTTCAGGTATTTCAAGGGTAGAGATGGAATAGATGGAACATCACCCCAACTATTTCAGGCATTTTAAGCGGCAGAGATAAACAAAATAATAGATGGAACAATAGATGGCACCTCACCACAACGATTTCCGGTATTTTAAGGGTGGAGATGGAAGTAGATGGAACATCCCCCCAACTATGTTTGGTATTTTAAGGGTAGCGATGGAAATAGATGGACCATCCCCCAACTATTATAGGTATTTTAGGGTAGAGATGGACATAGATGAAACATCACCCCAACTATTTCAGGTATTTTAAGGGTAGAGATGGAAATAGATGGAACATCACCCCAACTATTTCAGGCATTTGAAGGGTAGAGAGGGGTGTGGGTCAAAATTAAACAACTATAGGGGACCGCAGGTTTTAGTCTTTGTTTCCATTTGCCAGGGTTCCATTTTGGGTACCTGTTTTTTGACCCGCACCCAGATGAAAATCGATGGAACATCGCCCCAAGTAGTTCAGGCATTTGAAGGGTAGAAATGGAAATAGATGGACCATCTCCCCGACTATTTTAGGTACTTTAAGGGTAGAGATGGAACCAGATGGAACACTACCCCAACTATTTCAAGGGTAGAGATGGAAATAGGTGGAACATCACCCCAACTATTTCAGGTATTTTAAGGGTACACTGAATATGGAACCGATCGCCCCTTTTTTGAGGTCCCGGTGGCTGGGGTGGCTTAAGCATCTCGGACGCGCATCTCGGTGCAGGCCCATCGAACGGCCCAAGTGCGCCGAAGCCCCTCAGGCCGTTGCCCAGTTTTTTCCACAAGATTTCCTCCCCTCAATTTTTCGAGTTTGGAAGTTGCTCAGAATTCCACAAGATGTCCTCCCAGAATGGTTGACAGACAATCTTTGTCCCCATTTTCATTATGGAAGTGAGACCTTTTTGGAGGACTTCTTTTGAAGACTCGGCGAATTCATCGGTCACAAGGGCAACAGGATGATGATCCCTTTCCAAGCGCGAAAATCACTCGGAGCTCGTAGAGCGCCGGAAAGACAGGTCCCCTCAGCCAAGAACTCGGGTCCCCAGGTTGGTCCAAAAGGCCATGGGCATCAGATATATCAACCCTTGAAATACCTGAAATAGTTGGCGATGTTCCATCTATTTTTATTTGGGTGCGGGTCAAAAATAGGGTAACCCCAAAATGGGTTGCCCTGGTGAGGGGAACATGGACCAAAACCCGCGGTCCCCTGCTGATTTAATATTGACCCATAAATGCGCTCGTCTTTTGGTCTTGACCCACTGCGAGCCGAGGGGATTGCGGGGTGGTCCATGTTGTTGTATGCGCATGCATTCCTGTGTATGCGCGTCAGGACTTGGATGACGCGTCTGGAGCCCAATGCCAAGCAGAGTGAGTCGCACTCTTACTCGGTAAATGAACTTCATTTTGGTGGTGTGATTGTGTGTTTTGTGCTTCTCGTCTGCCACAGCTTCGATGAACACCCCGGCAGTTGAACGTTAGTAGGGAACACTCTCAGTTTGGCAAGAAGCTGATTTGTTCCCGTCATGGTTTGTATAGACTGCTTTAAGGACAGGTTCTGATGTTGACTATGTGAGCAACACACCATATTTCTGGTATGACTGGTATGGACATAATTTTGTCTTGGGGAACTACTCCATGTCGACTTACACAAGTTGACAAGGGGGTAGCCACAGCACTGCCGACTGGAACAAGTAAGCTCTATGACCGGCTCATTGGATGCCTCTGGAGCCCGGTGGTTTGGTGTTCCGGGGAATCTATGCTCTACAAGAACCAGGGCTGCAATTCCCCAACCCACCAATCCAAACCACCAATTACGGGGGAAATGGAAGCTGAAACACGGAGTCGGCCAGCCAACCTTTTTCAGGACATGTTTTTTAGGCTCAACCTGTGAAAGGGGCTGGGCACCCCTTCCAGGCGTTAGTTGCCTTGCCTCCCCTTTGACCCGTCCAAAAGGCCAGGGAGTAGGAGACGTGTTCGCATCTCCCTTCAGAGCCTTCCATAACGCCGTCGAGACTTTATTTGGCCGGTGCTTTACTAAGTCCTACTATAGTCCTACTAAATATCTGGTGAACTCCCCATTTGGATGCTTTGTTGATTTGCCTTCAAAACCAACAAAAGGGCTGAGTGCCTCAAAAAAGACACACACACACACATATCAGCGTGGAACCTGTTGGAGGTGCATACAGCTTTCGTGCCAGGGGTTTTATTTTTGCTGTTCATATAAGAAGTGGCCAATTTTGAGGGAGAAAGCCAGATGACGCACAGGTTGTACCTGTAGACTGCTTTCCCAATGTGCTGACGCCTGGATTATGGATGAAACACCCCGTTTCTGTACATTGATTTGTGACGTGCTTGCGTGTGTGCGTGTGTGTCTGTGTGTGTGTGTGTGTCTGTGTGTGTGTGTGTGTGTGTCTGTGTGTGTCTGTGTGTGTCTGTGTGTGTGTGTGTCTGTGTGTGTGGCGTGTGTGTGTGTGTGGTGTGTGTGTGTGTACGTGCGTGCGTGCCTGCCTGCCTGCCTGCCTGCGTGCGTGCGTGCCTGCGTGCCTGCGTGCGTGCGTGCGTGCCTGCGTGGGTTCGTGTTCGTGCCTGCGTGCGTGCCTGCGTACCTACGTGCGTGAGTGCGTGCGTGCATGTGTGTGTGTGTGTGGGTGGGTGGGTGGGTGCGTGCGTGCTTGCGTGCGCGCGCGCGCGCGGGTGGGTGGGTGTGTGTGTGTGTGTGTGTGTGTCTGTGTCTGTGTCTGTGTCTGTGTCTGTGTCTGTGTCTGTGTCTGTGTCTGTGTCTGTGTCTGTGTCTGTGTCTGTGTCTGTGTCTGTGTCTGTGTCTGTGTCTGTGTCTGTGTCTGTGTCTGTGTCTGTGTCTGTGTCTGTGTCTGTGTGTGTGTTTGTGTTTGTGTGTGTGTGTGTGTATGTGTGTGTCTGTGTGTCTGTGTGTCAGTGTGTCTCTGTGGGTCTCTGTGGGTCTCTGTGCGTGTGGTGTGTGTGTGTGTGTTTGGTGTGTGTGTGTGTGCATTTGTGTGTGTGTGTGCGTGCGTGTGTGTGTGTGTGTGCATTTGTATTTGTATTTGTGTCTGTGTGAGTATATTGTGTCTGTGTTTGTGTCGGTGTCTGTGCGTGTGTTTGTGTTTGTGTTTGCGCAGGTGTTTGTGGTTGCTCTTGTGAGTGTGCGTGTGGGTGTGCGTGTGCGTTTGGGTGCGTGTGTGTGTGTGCGCGCGTGTGTGCGTGTGCGCGTGCGTGTTTATTTTTGTGATTGTGTTTTCTTTCTTCAGGTTTTTGTCTTGGCCCTCTACCCTATCGATCGGCTCCCCGCCACATTGCTAGATTGTCCGCATGCCAGTGGAAATATGCTTGTACCCACTCCTAAGATATGTTCCCAAGCGTGTAAGGATTTGCGGTATGAAAAAGGGCTCACGTTTGAGCCAGGTATGCATTCGAAGTAACCAGCTGTGCTGGAACATCCGCAGCTGGCAGAAAAATCAGGAATCGTGTTGTTTTTCTTTGAGTGCTTGAGTGATGCATGAGAGGTTCCTCGACAGCAAACATCCCAATGTGTGTTGAATCGTT